>CABFOW010001617.1:80456-137835 GCA_902141385.1 Timema californicum
TGGAATAAAGTAGGGGGGGGGGCGGGGGTGAACCACCCTTCAGAGATGAATTTCATAGTTAAGAAGACGGGAAGGAGAGAATTAGGAATCAGGAAGTTTAGTTGATAACCTGTTCTTCAGTGAGGTTAACGATTTTGTAATTACTCGTTATATTATAATATGTTAAAGACTTAAAGGTGTACTTGATAAATTAGATTTTTCGAAATTAATTATCTGACACGAAGTATGAACATGTAATCCTCTCTTACATCTAACACGTATAGTTAAGTTAAGGAAATAACAAGTGTGAACTAAGTTCTGTATTTTTACAGTTTTTATTCCCTGAAAACCTGCTTTGGAGAAATGAAAAAAAAGTTATTTCTTTAGAAGTGTTTAGTTTAATTGTTTACAGATAGTTAGCTTAACAGATCTTCAAAATCTGTCAATAAAACTACAAGAAGTCGTAGGTGACCTGGCGGTATAGGGATAAGGTGTCGGACTTCTGTGCTGGCGGCCAGGGTTCAATCCTCGGTCCCGGCACAGATTTATCTGATTGCCAAACCCTTCCTTCACCTTTGACAAGACATCTTGTGAATGTGGGGAATTCCAGGCCTCCACCATGGTTCGGATCCCACGTTAAACTGTAGGTCTTCAATTTTATCTCACAATCACCCTACCATTACACATTAGCGTAAGTGCGTATAACCCGAACGGGTAGTAAGACACAGTGCTAATAATAATAATAATAATACAAAAAGTAATTCCATAAATGGTTTTTAGCATATTATCTTACTACCCATTTGGCTATACACCTATGTACTAGTTACTATAATGATGATGATGATGAGTATAGTAACAAACCGTAAAAAGGCTGTAGTTTACTAGTCTCGGTTCTAAAATCCATAGTAAACTATGAACTTAGCATTCAAGAGAACATTCTAAACCAGTTAAAAGTAAAGAGTTGATATAAATTAAAAGTTAAGACTTAGAGATATTGTTCTAAAAATATATAAAAAGAGTTGCTTAGTGAATTAGTTAAGAAAGTTGATGTAATCAATTGAAGTTGTAAATCAAAATGTATAATTAGGTGAGTTATGGTAAGAACATATTGTCAAATTATGAACATTAAGTATTTAATGAATAATTCATCATCGATTTAGTTATATATAAGGTTTATTATATGTCTAAAATACATGAAAACACGTTAAAAGGTTGTTGTAAGACTTAATCACTGTTTTGTTCGACATAATTTTGTATCTTTAAGTTCAAGAAAGTTAAAGCACAAATTATGAGGTTAACATCTGCAAAATAGGTTATAATGAAATAATTGAGAATCGTCTTACAACGACTTGAGAATGTATCATTTATGATGAAACAATGTTTAATGTTTGAATAAAGTTTGAAATAAAGTTGACAAGTATAAAATTAAATTTTATAGGTTAACAAATATGAAACGAGTTTAAATTAAGTAGAGAATATAGTCTAATATTCTAAACCTTATCTGTTTCCTTGTACCATTACTCATTGAGCATTTCCAGAATTGTAAAGATGCTGGAATACTTTATTCCAAATTGCTTAGACACTTATGGTGTCATAATCATGGACAAAAAAGTCATTGTGAAAAACACGATGTGTTGATACGACTGCAAGATTTTGACTTAGGTTTTTATCATAATTAATCTAATTATATATTTTGATTTACAATTTAAACTATCTCAACTAATTCATTAATCAACATTTTTATCTGTATTACCCGCCTCGGTGGCGTAGTTGGCTAACGCACTTGTCGTGTTGAGCCCGACTTCTGAGGACGGGGAGATCGAGGTTCGAACCTCGGTCGGGTGAACTGGGGGTGGTTTTTCCTAAATGGTTTTTCTCTCTCCCTCCACGAAAATGCGGGTTCACTTCCTCTAATTCAACCTTCCCAAATCCTAAACCATTAGAGTAATTAGTACTTAAAGCGTATAACCCGAACGGGTAGTAAGACGTGGTGTTAAATATTATTATTATTATTTATATGTATTTTGGAACAATATTTATGTCTTAATTTTTAATTTAAGCTATGAACTTGCTTAAACATTACAAATCAATTAGAAAACATTGGACATGTTTTTTAAAAATATTCTATTGCAGATAATTTTGTTAGTTTAATCTATCTTTAGTGCAGTCAAACTAAAAAGATTTATCTCAAAATCTTTGAAATTAATGATTGTTTTTTTTTGCCCCCGTTACTAAGAAATGATGAGAATGATTCATTGACAGTGTAGGAAGCTTTACTAGGGGAAGTTCAGGGACGCAAAGGGCGAAGAAGGTTTACCGCTACGGAGTTTGGGAACGCAATATATTTCCTGCAGATGTGGAGCGTTGGATTCATTTGTCATCCCAAGGTATGTGTACTGTAATCGCCTTATATATATGAGGTCGTGTGACGTCAGCACAAGAAACGAGTCGATTTAAGGTGATTGAAACAGAATCAACCACAAATGTTTATGATTTTTAACTTCACGTATAGAGACAAAATATTGTAAATTGAGAAAATTGTTGACCCCAAGATAACGATAAATATTTAAGTTTTAAATGACCCCAAAATGATTTAAAAAAATTAACAATTATGTATGTCTTCCTGTCTGTCTGTCTGTCCACAGATCTGGATACGTCCGATAGATTTTGTTTGGACTTGATATTTAGAACCTATAGGTTTATGCCTTGGTTTTTTTATTTTGACCCTAAACCTTAAATAAATAAGAGTATCTTACTTATGAGAGATTTATGAAGTCAAAATTTTTCGAAAATTTCTCTATTTGGTTTTAAATATACATATATAATATATATATAATTACTCTATATATTTATATATATATTTAAAAAAATAAAGTGTTTGGCATGACAAATAACTGTATTTTTTAGTAAGAATTCGTTAGAGGATTGTTTACATAAGTGTTATTTTAGAAAAATAAGAAATTTCTCGAAAATGGCTATAACTATTTGGTTTCAAATATATATATATCTGGGGAGTGTTTTTAATAAAAAGTATAAATATATACTTGATTTAAATGGATCATTACTTTCATAGTGTACGGACAGAGTGTGAACAAGATAAACATTACCTACTTTGGGAGTTTCAATTTTTTTTTGTAAAGCAGGGCGCATATGATCTTGAAAAACCTAAACACAATAAGCGATATCATACTTGATTCAAATGTATGAAATATAAAAATAGGGAAGAAAATGATCAGTCAACCCTGTGAGGCCTCTAGCTTACATTCCGATGACACTTCCTCTCTTCCGCTGAAGAGTATAAGCACCCACCAAACTATTTACCTACGAACAACATTGAATTTCATTCCAGAATTACATTTTTCTTATTTTCTATTCTCTACATACATATGCTTCCAAGGCCTTTTTTAATCTACATCCTGGCAGGAAGATTCCTACAGGCAATTTTCTTGAATAAACCAAATAGCCTGAATTGTAGACAATTTAAAAAATGTATATACAAAAACTACTTTAAAGACAAAAAAAAATTGGCAGCAAGGTTAGACTATTTTTGGTATTATAGAATAATTTACGTTTTTGTTCAATGTTAAACCTTTGAAAACATCCAAATAAAACGTAATGCTAAAATCCTATCTAGATTTTCCATGACTTCACATGAAGGCAACGTCCTAAAGGCGCTAATGAACCAAGCTACTGTCTGCAATGCGCACTTAGAATATTTCAAGCCACATACTGGTAAGCCGTCGTGCCTCGGTTCTGAATAAACGGGAAGGACCAAGTATTCTAAAATATTAGTTGAAGAACTTAGATCAGTGATACCCAAAGTGGTATATATCGACCCCCAAGGGGTCGAAGACGACCTGCAAAGGGTCCATGTCAGCGAAAAAATAAATTGGGGGTCCGTGAGATGTAAATGTGGGTCAACGATAGTGGATCTCATTTGAGCAGGTCGTGACTTTAATTTTGTCTTTCCATAAATGGAACAATCCACATACACAGATAGTACCTATTTACTTACATAATATTTTCTTATAATTATAAAGTAACACACATATCTATCTATATAAATTATAAAACTACCTATGAAGTAAACATTTTTTAAAACATAAATGTTCATGAAACGTGATGAAGAGTTCTATTGAAATTTAAGTTATTTTGTACATTTACTTGGTATTTGAAATTGTTTAAAAATTATTATAAACTAGCAGTTGCCACAGATCCACACACGTACGATTTTATTCTCTCTACTCGCTATAAAGAAATCGTCCCATGCATTGGCGTACTAAACCAAAGGTCCCGGGTTCGATTCTCGTGTCCAGGTTTAATTTTTAAATTTTCAGAATATGATTTATAAGGGGAGTGATTCTCACTAAAAAGCATAAATAATAGCTCTTGCTATTTGATTCTCATTATAAGTCTATATTAAACTATTATAGTCTATATTTGACTGTTTTTAAGCCTACATTTGTGAGAATAGGGTCTATGGCGTCAGTTTAATCTTAGGTTGCCCATGACTGGCATTTTAGGGTTAGAGCTCAAACTGTGCACTGAGTTTTTTATTTTTATAATTAAATTACCCCTATATTTTTAAATGTCAGTACACTTTCTTTGAAAAGTTACCTTTCTCATATTTATCTTAGTAGTATAAATATGTATAGTAATATAAGAATATCCCAGGCCGGAAGGAAAAACGACGTGCATGAAAATACTTTTACTAAGCGGCATTTTTAGGTACATAAAGCTAACTTAAATGACAATAATAATTTAAGAATTAATATTTATGCTATATTATGCAATGCAACAAAATTATAGTAGCTGAATTTTGAAAACATGCAACAGAAAAGATCATTATGAGATCACAAAATAAATTAAATCTTATACGAATCTAATGCCAGATATTCCTTTTAACCTAATGTTTTAGGTTTTGATCTGCATCCTAATTTATTTTCGGCTTAAACGTATTTATTTAAGATGTCAGAATAATTATTTGGAAGGCAGAAATGATATAAGAACTATAAACATTTTCATAGTGCTAGAGTAGAAATCAATTCATGAAAAATAAAAATATCTTTAGTGTATCCTGTGGGGATTCGAACCTGTACCTCCAAGTCATAGGCAGCCAGAAGAGATGAGCTAAATGTCATTAGAATATGTTCCTGCAAGTTCTGTTGTAAAACTAATAAAATTCCCTTAAAATTGAAGCTTTTATGAAAGAGAGATCATATGATGGGCTCCACTTTTTTTTTAAGATTCTCCCCTATGTTGTCTCTGTAAGACAAAAGTTACAACTCTGCGATAGTTCTAGTCTAAAAATAATGGTTTGATAGTTTCATATGAAAACTGTATCATCAAATTCTTGAGTCAGTTATAACCTTACAATTTGTCTTTTATTAAAATTTCAATTTATTTGGTGACCTGGTGGTCTAGGGGTAAGGTGTCAGACTTCTATGCTGGCGGCCGGGGTTCAATCCTCGGTCCCGGCATGGATTTATCTGATTACCAAACCCTTCCTTCACCTCTGACAAGACATCTTGTGAATGTGGGGAATGCCAGGCCTCCACCGTGGTTCGGATTCCACGTTAAACTGTAGGTCCTCCATTTCATCTCGCAATCACCCTACCATTACACATTAGCGTAAGTGCGTAAAAACCGAACGGGTAGTAAGACGTGGTGCTAATAATAATAATAATAATAATAATTTAATTTATTTGGCTACCTACAGAAACTTCAAGGTGCGTAGTGGACGCTTACAATTTCCGAGATATAAAATAAGTGGCCGACCGTTTAAAAATAAATATCGATACCAAAAGGTAGGTGAACGTTATTAATTAATTTGTCTCTATAATACTAAAATTCTTAATACTTAAGTTTTATAATTTCAAATAGATTAATAAAACGTGAGAAAATATCTCATTTCAATTACATTTTACGCAAAATACAATTATTAGATAAAAATAAATAGTTAGACATAGAAGCGATCATTCAATAACGGGGCTTGATAAACGAAAAGAGATGTTTTTATTATCCGTGCGTTTAACTATATACTTGGGCTACAAGCATATATACTTGTTTCACATATATGCTAGGGATAAGGAATTTTAAACTTAGACGGAAGTGTAGTAGCATTTGCGTGGAGGTAGAATGAGAAACAATATAGGAAAAGCCCCCCATAGATAGCCTTCACTTTACCAGGACTCGAACCCCAATACCCACCTCATCGTCAGTCTTGTATATTACGAGAATGACTCCTTAAACCATTCGATCATCTAAGTGGACCATGAAGTGGAGTAGAATATATGATCTGTTATATTCTTTGCTGCAATTCAAATCACATTCTACACCCGCTTCGGTGACCGGATGGTTTAACGCGCTACTCTCGTGTTGTATTAGACTGCCGATGACGGGGAGATCAAGTTTCGTATCTTTGTTGGGTGTACTGAGGGTGGGTTATCCAGAGTGATTTTACACTCTCCCTCCTCGCATATTAGGGTACATTTCATCTAAATGTAGCCTTCATAATCCCTAAAATTATCAACGTAATTAGTACATAAACGTATAGCCGGTGCTAAAAAAAATACTCATTTCAACGCATCTACATCTTCTGTTTCACTCAGCCTCGTTATTGAATTGAGGCTCTTTATCTAGACTTCTTAAAACCCATGTAGTCATTTTTAAAACAGACTCATAACAAAATGTGAATATAATTGAGAACAGTTTCAATTGTTTTAAAAATTCAGAAATTCCATTTTCACTAAAAAATACCGCATTGTGAGGATATTAATCTTCTAATAGGTGGCACACTATATCAAAACAAGAGATTAATAGTAAAATACAAGTGGAACGAATCTATCTCGAATGTGGTTTTAAAAGATACGCCGTGTGGTAGACCCTCTTAGGCCATAACTCAAACAGATGTGTAGTGTGGAGTTGCGAACAAGAATAACAAGGAGTAAGCGATTGAGCATAGAGCCATATTTCGAAAATGTGGTACATAATATAGTAGAATTGTAACAAAAAGTTATGACTAGAAAATACAAGAGAATATATTTTTAGTGCAACATTAAAATGTTAACATACTATTATTATGTTATGTGTAACAATTATATTTTTAACAGTTTTTATTGTTAAATATTCAAATTCAAGTCCTGAAAATATATCTTTAGGTACTTCGGGATTGCAATACGAAATCAACTATGTAATTTAAAAAAACAAACTAAACAAATATTATAATACATTGAAAGAAAATTGAAAATTACTAATATTATTATTATTAATTTTATTATTATGACTAGCATACGCCCCGTTGAAAAATCTACGTATTTTTTTCTGGTCGTGTAATGAATGTATCCTATTGCATTTGTCGGACAAAAATGGTGGATGGAAATAATTTTTTAGTGACGCTCAAAATTTGGGAAGCACATTTAAATTATAGACAGTAGTTTTAATGTTTTCCACAACTTTTATTTAAATAATGCCAATATTTATTGAATTTAATTTAAGATTCTTCACTCTAGAGTTATTTTAACCTCCATTTAATTTTTTTAATCGTTATTTAGTTATCAATGTTTGTTCAAGTAATTATTATCACATGTTGTGTTATAACATATGTTTCAGTGATATCCTGTTGTGGGTCTTTTAACTGTTGGTCAGAAATATAATAAAATTAAGTGAAATTAAAATTATTATGGTAGACCTCAATCGTTCCATTTAAAAATACCAATCCCTTCAGATTAATAATAAAATAATAATATGGGGAGCCTTGTGATAACCTTGAATATTAAGTTCTAGCCCGATCATAAAAAATTGTTTCAGCTCTTGTCCAAGATAAATATAGACTGACGACATACCGTAAATAATTTGTTCTTGTTCAGAGGGTCATGAAACATCAACATCTATTCAAATCTCGAATTAGATTATTTTTTTACAATCACAATATTTCTCTCTACGAAGGGTCACGAGAAATAAATACGAAAGAAATTTTTTTGTTTGTGTGTCCATATTTCTTTGATTGATAATTCTATATTTTATATTAGTCAGTTAGTAGATATTTAGCTTTGTATCAAAATAATAAATATTATTTTTAAGCATAGTGTAAATAAATACAATCTGATTACCAAACCCTTCCTTCACCTCTGACAAGACATCTTGTGAATGTGGGGAGTGCCAGGCCTCCACCGTGGTTCGGAATTCCACGTTAAAATGTAGGTCCTCCATTTTATCTCACAATCACACTACCATTACACATTAGCGTAAGTGCGTATAACCCGAACGGGTGGTAATACGCGTTGCTAATAATAATAATAATAATAATAATAATAATAATATATATATACCGAGTGAGGCATTTAAGTTGAGACACCAAAATATTCCGAAAACGAGGCATTTTAGAAAAAATGGCTTGGTACAAATTGTTTGTATTTAAGTGGGAAAAAAAACAGCACTAGCTATTACTGATTTTGTTGACTTCTTCAAGGTTATTTCAAGGTCAACCTTTTTTATAGGAAAAAATATATAACTATTTTTATCTAGTTTTATTCTACAAAAAAAAACCTTTCCCTGAACTTTTTTTTTATTGACATTAACTTGTCAAAATATTTTAGCTTGTGTTTCTAAGAACAATTTTTATTCGATAACGTGTCGTTACATTAAAAGAGTATAGTTAAGGGTCTATTAACGAACATAAATTTTATTATTCATTACAGTAATTTTATAAATAATATTGTATTTAACATAATAAAAACTAACATAATGTGATTAAAAAGTTCTTGAATATAAAGTGTTATAAAAATGTATATAATAATTTCATGTTAGCTAACTGGGTTTATAATATTGTATTCGTCTTTCACGGGTGGAGCTGTGTCGACCGAGAATGTTCCAGAATGATTGTATTGTTTGTATATTGGCATTCCTGGGTTATTGTAAGAATACTCGCACAGGTGGTCTTCTACGAATTTATCTTTCGAGAAACCCCTGTTGCTATGTGCCGGGGTGGTGGCTCTGATTGGTGCAGGTTTTAGCGAGAGGAGGGGCTCCAAGGCTTCCGTGCTAATGTTATTTTGTATTCTGGACAGAGGTAATAAAATTGTGGAAGATACTGAACGTATTTTCCAGGAGAGTAAAGAGATCAATAAATCAAATCATGTATTCAATTTGTGCTGTAACAATGTGCATTTAATTATCTTAGTTCTAATAAATAATAACTAAATTTGATTATAAAGACGAGTACAACCACTACACGAAATAAAATTATAACAAAATACGAGCTAAAATATCTTCAAATATTGATGTTAAATAAAAAAAAATGTTTCAAGCAAAATATTTTTTTACTGTGCAGAATAAAATAGCGTTAAAACTATAGATTTTCATTTAAAAAACAAAGTTGAACTTGAAATAACCTTCCAGATGTCCAACTAGTAAAAAATAACTAGTGCTGTCTGTTCTCTTTCCTCTTGAAAAAAAAAGGCTTTCATACACGAAGCATATTTTTTTAATAAAATAATTCATTTTTGTGGTATTCTGGTGTTCAACTTGTATGCCTCAACCAGTATACAGGGTGTTTGGAAATTTCTAGCCCAAACTACACATATTTTTTGTTTAAACCAAAAGTAATACAAAATGCCTATATATTTACATCCTGTAAACTATACTAATACCATTAAATTGTTTTCAAAGTTTCTGTGTGCAGCACCTGGAGAGCAAAATGGTTCAAGCATGCGTGTACTACAGGTTGCATAGGAGTCAGGCGCGTGGCACTGCACACGTAATAATGGCAAGCGCTTGCTGTGATGTAGGACCGTTAATGATGACCCTCAGAACGTATTTGCATTTCTAGACGGACTTGTGTGTTGTTTACAATTATTTTGTGGTATGTTCTACTGTCGTGATCCAAGATGTTGACGTGTGCAGTGTCATGCGCCTAACTCCTACGCAACCTGTTGTACACGCATGCTTGCACAGCTTTGCTGTACGATGAAATTTTGAAGACAATTTAATGGTATTAGCATAGTTTGCTGAATGTAAGTGTGTAGAAATTTTGTATTATCTTTGGTCCAAACAAACTATGTGTAGTTTGGGCATTAAGTTTCTGAACACACTGTATATAACCGCTCATAAATAACGGGACTACGCGCAAAGCGATGTTGTCGCTTAAGAAGTATCATAATGAAAAAAACTCTTACGAAATTCGACTCGTGGTTTTCTTACGGAGAATTTCCTATAAACGAGTTTCTATCGGACTCGGAATCACTTCGATAAGAAGATGAGTATGTGTGTGTGTGTGTGTGTGTGTGTGTGTGTGTGTGTGTGTGTGAGAGAGAGAGAGAGAGAGAGAGAGACGAATCTAACGAGAATCACGCCATTATTTACGATTCTACTGTCTACTTTAGATATCAAAAGGTTGGTAGAAATGCTAACCTCCCAAAGTAGCTGTGTGGCCATTCGGGCGTCCATTGAAATCGCCAGATAGGAACGTAACGTCCTCAAAGCAGTTATTAAAATAAAATAAGTATACGGGGGTAGGGGGGAGGAGGGGGAAAGAATAGGGAAAAGTCTAATATTGACTTAGATTTAGTTAGTGCTGACATCTGTTAGATAGTCACTATAACTTTCGAATACGCTTTAGATTATGTTTAAAGGAGGTTTAAAAAAATATTTGGGATCTTTATCGGGTTAGAGAGATAATTTTTTTTGTCCTGGGGAAAGTGTGCTTGTGAAGTTCTTGCTTTTCATCTTTCTATATAAAATAAATACTGTCACAGAATAAAATTTAAAAAAAAGGGAAAATATAAGTGTTATTTATTTTTACATCAATAATAACGGGAATAACACACATGCATATTGATTTTGGAAGTTTTATCCCCAAACAATACTTCCACTAAAAGAGCCTAGGGATAGGTACCAGTCCTATATGGCTCAGTTTAAATGTCATATAGGCATTCCAGGTTCAAACTCAGGTCGTAAGTATTGAAATTTTTATTGCTAGACTGTTTATCACTTTAATCTCCCCTTAAATGAGAGTAAGTTACCTCTAAATGTTTACCCTACTCATCCATATCTCATATTTGTGTGTAAATATACATACATCTCAAAGAGGTATAGTCCTTCTAAATTCTACCTTACACATCATTACTCAAGTAAGGTGTGTAAATACGCAATCATCTCAAAGGTGTAATGGGACGTGATGCATAATTTTCAATTCAACTAATTAAAGCTTCGAGTTAATAACTACTTTGATTCAAAAGGGATAGTGTGATTATGTTTCAAAACACAAATTCTCAAAAAAATAGGTTAATGTGGATATAACGTTATTTATGGAGCAAATACCATTAAAAAGTAACGTTTAATCTACAAACACAAGAGAGTGATATATTTTCCAATTTTCATGGTAAAGATTTTTTAGAAATACTGTATTATTTTACTGTGGCCGAATTGATAATATTTTACCGTTTTATTAATGTTATTGTATAAGTATTGGTAATATAATTCAAAAGTTAAGGTTTCATATTACATGACTCGACTAATGAATAAGGGAGAGTAGATATATACCCACTTCAGTGACCGCATAGTCTAACGAGTTACTCTTTCAGTAGGCTAGACTGCCGATGATGGAAAGATTAAGGTTCGAATCTCAGTCGAGTGTACTGTAGATGGGTTTTACAAAATTGTTTTCCACTTTCCCTCCAGACATTTACGGGTACACTTCCTATAAATATAACCTTACTAATCAATAAAACCCTTAGCGTAATTATTATTATTATTAGCACCGCGTCTTACTACCCGTTCGGGTTATTCACACTTACGCTAATGTGTAATGGTAGGGTGATTGTGAGATGAAATGGAGGACCTACAGTTTAACGTGGAATCCGAACCACGGTGGAGGCCTGGCATTCCACACATTCACAAGATGTCTTGTCAGAGGTGAAAGCGTAATTATTATATAGGCGTATAATCCTAACGGGAGGTAGTGTGACGAGGAGATTAAAAAAAAAGAGAGCTATTATAAAGAGTTTTCTAGATTTTTTTAGCACCACATCTTACTACCCCTTCTGGTTATATGCCAAAGTGCTAATTATGATAATGGGTTTGGAATTTTGAATGTTGATTTAAGAGCATGTGAACCCTCATTTGCGAGGAGGGAGAGTGGAAAACCATTTAGTAAAAACCACCCCCAGTTCACCCAACTGAGATTCGAACCTCAATCTCACCATCCTCAGCAGTATAGCTAAACACGATACTAGCGTGTTTGCTAACTACTCCACGGAGGCATGTCTTTTCCAGAAGTCAGATAGAGTTCTTCCTAGGAAAATTGTACTCTATTCGTTATTATAATGTCGATTAGGCTATAAACGTTCATTACACACTAGTTATATTGATACATGCATCAAAGTAGTTTCAATAGTGTTTTATAAATTAATTTCTATTGATATATTATTATTCGTAGCCGACATTAACTAAACGCAAACTTTATATTTTTCAATATATAATTGAAGTGTTTTATAATGTTTGATAAAAACAACATAAATATCAGGTTTTAATAATTAACATATGAGTTCGTAATTGAAAGTACAAATTATCCAGTTTTAGTGAAAAGGTTTAATAAAAAATTATTATTATTTATGTTTGTAGAAGAAAATTTAGTATATAATGATTAGAGTTTAATAAATATTATTTACTTTTGTTTCAAAAAGGAGAATTAATTTAGTTGTTTTGAAGGAGATTTGCAAGAAATATGAGACATAAATTCAGCCGGATTACGTGTTTCGTATATTTTTTTTAAAAATCTAATAAATATGTCATAGCTTTTATTTAAAATTCAACCTTAGAAATGGGTTGAAATTAAAGATTAAGAGTTGTTTTAAAATTGTAAAAATTAATACTATATGCCATAAATAAATATTTACGTACAACCCGAGCGGGTTGTAAGACGTAGTGCTAGTAATAATAATAATAATAATAAATAAAATCTTCAGATTGCCACAAATCTCAAATGTGAGAATTTGTTCCCACATCAGCTATTAATTTTTATTTCACAGTTTTCCCAGCAAAAAATAGCGTCTGTATCAAATTTGTTTTACTTTAATTCTGAATAAAATAACTTCGTGGAAATAACTGCATATTTTAGGTTTTGAAATACGTTATGGTGTTGACAAAAAAACAAACATGGGAGCATTAAAAATGTATTGAAAGGGTGGGCGTCAAAATAAATTCGATAAATACCTTTGTGTGTTTATTATTAATAATCGTGATGCGTTTTTCGCTATAAAAAAAGTTTTAATTCTGTATTGATTAAATCTTTACTCTCACTTTTTTTTTAAATATTTAGAACCACTTATCACTACCTGCTTGTGTTGTACACACATGAACTAATTACACTAATATGTAAGGGACGAAGGTTGAATTTAGAGGTAATGTATCCGCGTGTGCGTGGAGGTAGATTAGGAAAACATTTAGGAAAATCCTCCTTCAGTATACTTGACCAGTTTCGAACCCCAATATTCTTTTCATCGGCAGCCCAGTCAATTGTGAAAGTGAAACCTTAGATCCTTAGACAACCTAGGTGGATTTTAGCATTACTTACATGCTTGCGTTATTTTAGGTTAATAGTTCTATTTATATTACTCAACAGTAAATGTATGAACCCTATGTTATTTCAACCTATATCTTAAATTTAAAAGATATCCCAAGATATTCCAACTAGTACAAAAACCTTGACCTAAATATATGTTTGTAAACTTTAAATTTATCTTTCCTTCCAGTTATAATACACACGTGGGAATTAAAAAAAACAACAGTTCCAATACTTGCTCTAACATTTAAAAAAGTAAGCACTTTAAGTTTTTAGTATCTTTTGGGGGAATGAATGGTGGAACAAGAGTAAGAACTTAGGTTAACTTTCTAAACACACACATAACATCACCAAATATCCCAGAAAATGATTTAATATAACATAGAACAGATAATAATAAACACTCAAACAAGCCACCATAGCTGTACCGTAAGTGGGAAACAATTCAGGGGCAGACCTAAGACAAAAACCAAAACCATGGAAAAAAGGCTCATATTAAAATGTTCCATTTTATATTGTTTTAGAGCCACAGCCATGTGATTCCACTAAACTGTTTGTATATCATATTTTATAACTTTTGACCTATTGACTACATTGGATGTACTCGATTAAATTGGATGGTTACTCTTGGGAAACAACGTTGCAATTCTATCGTTTTCATGTGGGTAATCTTTCTTCAAATATTAGACAAGTTTTGCAACGCTGGTTAGTCGAGGTTGCCAGTAGCTTATTTTTACCCTTGCATACCACCTTAAGACATAACTCAGAGCGTGGAGATTTGGCAACAGCTAACAAAGAGAGAGAGCAAAACTCAGGCTTTTCTTCGCTTCCCATAATTAAGTAGTTAATAAGATCCACATTACTGGAGTACAAACATAATTAAAACTCGTGAAAAAGGTCAAATGGGAAACATATTTGTACTTTTTTAAATTGTTTTTGTGTCTCCTGTACACCACTGAAATGGGTTCTACATGTTACGGTAAACAATTGTATATTTTCTAATTTGATAGCAGTATGTTCTCGTATACAAATAAGTAAATATATATTCCTATGTGTTCCCCCAGAATTGAACCATAGGCCTCAATATTTATGGTTGGCCACTTAACCAAAGTAACGGACAGTAAAAGGATTTTTTTTTAAATCTATTAGAGGTGAAAAGTTGGTGGCGTGTTAGTAGAAAAATATAAACACAAACTAAAAAGGTCGAACAGGGGAAAAAAAAAAAAAAACGTGTCACGTATTTATCTGCCGGTAGCGATGAATCAGCTGTCTTGTTACTGTCTCTTTTTTTTCCCCCCACCCCCTATCTCTTTACATCCCTTATCCCTTCACTCTCTCTTTCTTTTTTTTTTACAAGAGACTGACGTACCCAGGGAGTTGCAAACAGAAAACAAAGCTCAGTCACTAAAGGTGGAAGCAGTTGCTTCGAGTTGTCCGTTCAAGATTTATCTCATACGGAAGGGCAAAAAAAAACCAACCTAACCCTTTCTCTTTATCGAGTTCTCTATACGTCTATGCATCTTCGCTATCTAGGCCTACTTACCATTCCTGTCCACCTTTTAACATGAAACGTTACGCTTTGACAAAAGAAGGATAGAGAAAGGAAATGACGATGGACGAGAAGTAGAATGAGGTGTGTTTTTTTTTAGAAAAAAAAGGAGATAAATGAAACGTTAATGGGTCAAGTAAAAAAAAAAGTGATCTCTCTCAGACTGCAAAAATAAAACAAAAGCGATGATCCCACGTGTAAGGGAAGGGATAGATAAATAGAATTGTAAATAAATGGTACTATTCAATCGTACATTTTCTTTTTTAATTTAAAAACTTGGGGATCAATGAAATATTTTTAAATGAATTTTTCTTCAAAAAATTCCATATCAATTGTTATTTATTATGTAAAGATCTTCATATATTTTTCTTCATTTATAGGAGATATTTAACGTCCTCCACTGAACCGATAGATTATATCAACACATGACTTATGAACTAACTTAAATCTAAAACAGACAGCCCAAGCTATTAATTAATCAGTATTAAAGGCTAAAAGTTTAGAGCCATATTTCACCAATCATAAACATTTCGATCATATCTGGAATCAAACCCTGGACCCTTAGCTCAGTAGTCAAACATGCTACCAACTGAGGTATGGTGTCAAACTTTATAGATTTAAAAAAACATAATCACTATAGCAATTTTCTAAAAGTTTCAAATTTTACTAAATTAACGATCAACAACGCTAAAATTAACTTGGCTCTCAAAAATAAGTTTACAGTTTTATTTATTAAGTAAAACTCTGCCTTGATATAAACTTCAAATTGTAATACACTAATAATTATTTGTCACCTACCTTTTAAATTAAATTTAATCTTTAAAAAAGGAGACAGTATTATTTATTATATTAAAAACTTCATAGATTCAAATAATTTTTTTTAAATGTAATTTTTGAAGAATTTAAGGCTTTAAAAAAGACGCCGTCAGTGAACAACTCTTAATTTTAGAGTTTGAATTAAAATCATGTTTTGGCATTTGAGGTATGACCTATAACGCCTGAATATTAAGTTTGAACCAAATCTATAAAATCGTTTCAGCTATATCTTCAGTTACAGACAGATATAGGGACGGACAGACTCATAAAAAAACACTTTTTTTGGGGTTTGGGAGACACTTAAACGTCAATAAATATTTTATTCTCAGGGTTGAAAATTTTAATGATTAAAATAATCTCTACACGATCTAAAAAAAAAGGAAGGTAAGCCAATTATTTGAACGAGAATAAGAGAACTAGACGTAGGCCTATATTAGAGAATGAAGTGGGTAAGGGATGGAGAATAACAGACGAAGTGAGAATATGGGATAATAAAAAATAAGTAAAAAGGAGGGCAGGAATCTTCGGATGGCTAGTAAAACATAATGAAATCTGGACGAACAAGTGAGGAAACTTCATTTACATGAAATTATTTTCTCAAGTGTCTCCAGAAGTAATCGAAACTTTAATCAGTATAACTCGACGGAGATAAAACCCATAATCCTTGAAGAGTCGATGTTAAGTGAACCAGGATTTTCCGCCCGAACGTCTTTTGAGTTGTACTAATACACACACACACACACACACACACACATATATATATATATATATACATACACATTTACATTTTTTATAACCAGAGTTAATGAAGTAAAAGTGATGCGGAATAAAAGAGAACTATTTTTAAAGACCTCTCTTCAGTTAAATGATGTTAATCAAACTTTCTATTATATTTAGAAAATAAATAAGTAAATTCCGATTTCATTGATATCCAATCCATGCACGTCATGTGTAGATAGTTGTATGATTAAATCATAAATATTTTAACTGCACATTCTTCCTTCATAATCATGACTATCAAAGTTAATAAAAATTAAAAAAAATAATGAGAGAAAATAGAATTTGAAGAAAGCTATATTTAGAATATTTAGAGAATAACCAGACATAGTAATTGTTTTCTCGCCACGTCTTACTACCTGTTCAGGTTGTACAGTACACACATACATGAAAATTATTCTAATGACGTAAAAAAAGAGGAAGGAAGAATTTTTATAGGGAATCTACCATAATTTTCATGGAAGAAGAGTGTGAAACCATTTATAAAAAGCCACCCTCAATAGACCTAACCATAATTTGGACCCCAATATTCTAGTTATCATCAGGCCAGTCTAATAAGAGAGAGAGAAGTTAGACCATTCTGCCACTGAAGAAGGTTTTTTTGGTAAATGCTGCAAATATATTTTTAAAGGTGTACTATAAGGTCTTAATTTATTTAAGGGCATATTTTTTTTATCGCAACACCTTTTTTTTAGAATTGTTATAACATTATTTCTTTTAATTTTGTGTTTGTGCAATCAAACAAACGAATATATTATTAACTAGCAAAAAAATTTAACCAGTTTAATTTGATTAAAAAAAAACAATAAATATCTGACAAAAGCGTTGGGTATTATAGACGAAGGGTAGAAAAAAAAGATTTCAAAATAGTTAATAAATAAATACGAGTTTTATTTAAATATTTTTTCCACGTGTCTTACTATCTGTCTCTCTTATACGTGGCCTACTTTTTACCCCGATGATGTGTTAGGTATGGGGATGGTATGGTTTAGAGTATATTTAACAAAAGGAGAGTGGAAAAAAATCCGGAAAAATAATTCTCTCGATTAACTTTTCAACTAAGATTCGAACCCTAAATTGGCATTCACCTGTAAAATATATTAGACGGTTTTGACGTCCAATACACGTGCTGGTGATATCATTTTAAACACATGTTCAGGACTGGTCAGTCTGATACTATTGAAATATGTGGCAGCGGTGACTTTGTTACATTTAAAAATAATAAAATTGTATCTCACACTACAACTCTTCTGTTTCCAGCCATATCAAAACAGTGGTGCTATCTACACCTCCCTTGACACAGCTTCTGTTTCCAGCCAGATCAAAACAGTGCTGCTATCTACACCTCCCTTGACACAGCTTCTGTTTCCAGCCAAATCAAAACAGTGCTGCTATCTACACCATCCCTTGACACAGCTTCTGCTTCTATCCAAAACAAAAGTGTTTTTTTTATCTACACTGACCAATCGTATGCGACTGCAATATTGCTGTATAATACGCTAACTGTTTCAATTATAACAGCTGTAAACTGGTTGTGATTGAATTTTTTATTAATTACTTGTGTATATATACAATTTTTTTCATTTTAAAACGCACTTGCTAACACCGAGAACCTGGCCCAATAATATGGAGAGCCCCGGATAACCGTGACACTTTCAAAACATCAACAAGTGTCAACAAGTCACCCCCGCTAACGGTAATCATTTTTTTCTCTTCATATTCCGTATAAAACGTAGAAAGTTTCCAAAGCGTCACACACACACTTACAAATTAAATGGGGGAAAAAGAAGTCAAGTTTTATATCAAAAACACTCGCTCAGATATCGTAGGAGTTTTCCACGCAAATCTCGGTGATATTCCTGAGAAAGGTTGATAGAAGGGAAAGGCGCAGAGAGGTGGATTGGAGAAGGTAAAGTAAGGAAAGAAAGTAGAGGAGGGGGTTTCTAGAATAAAGTCAGGACTATGTTGAACAAAAGCAAGCAACTGTCGCCAGGTGACGAATGGCTGGAGCGAGCCTTTCATTCTCTATCTGCACTATGTGTGGGTTTTCTTTTCCCTTCAGTTGGTGAAACTGTGTATGTGTTTTCTTGGTACGTGACCTGGGTGAGTATCCTGGTCGCGGAATAAGACAAGCAGCAATAAAGTAAATAGCCTGGGTAGGATATCCCGTGACTTGGATCGGGAATAAACTATAAAACTTTTCTCACCGAAGCTATGCAAAAAGGTTGTAAGTCTAGTTAATTCTTTTAAGAAACTTCTATTTTTGGGCCGGCAAACCTTTATTTTAGAGAGCGTGCCCAATATGTCGATAATTTCTAGATATATTCTTTAAATTGCCCATAATAATTGAATTGTACCGGGGGGGACGGGGGAGAGATTGAGCTAGTGCTGCTATCTGTTGGACAATCATGAGAACCTTTTAATGCACTGAGAATGATGGTTAAGAGGGGTCTCTATAATATTCATATTAATTAAAAAATGTGTTAGCTGTGATCCTTATGTGGTTTGAGATATGAAAGCTGTTTTCTTGGAACATGTATGTAGTGTGACTTACCCTCCTTTTACCCTGTACCCTTCAATTATGAGGTACAAACATGAGTGTTGGAGTAAGTGATCATCATTACTAATTATTATGATTTTTATAAAATTAATTACAACAATTATTATAAAATATAAATTAAAATCACCCCCACTGTAAGAAAGAAATTACAAAGACACCTAGCCAGGGGTCACAGGGGCCAGGTTCCACCAATATTTTTCCAACAGTTTTTGAACATAAAAAAATTATATATTTTTATTTATCCTATACACTATTTTGGAAAGACACATGCATATTAAATGGAGCACCATTCTCTACACGCACTGAATTATTGGATTCGTTATACAGTATTCCAGTTAAGATTATTCATTCCCCGCTCCAACTTTCATGCGAGGACTGTACCAGCGCTAGAGTGACCGAATATAGAAGCTGAGTCGGGTCCAGCTATAACAGACCCTCTCAGAGTAGCCATTCTCAGTGCGAGATGTCTCAAGGTCAATGCCCCCTGCTCTACCATTCCTATGAGAGCTGCACACTAGCGAATAGGACAATCCAAGATAACCCACTATACGATAAAGGTGGTTTATATTTTGTTTTTACATTTATGTGTCTGTGATAAGACCCAAGAAGTAAGGTTAAGAGTTAAATTGTTTAATTAAAATAAATAAAGTAGATCCTTTACTTAAACAATGTTTTTTTTTCACTAAAAATGTAAGGAAAACTTGAAATTAAACGGCTAGGAGCACATCAGCCTAATATCCTTACATTTATAAATGTGAATGGCAATTAAAAAAAGTTATAATGTTTGGTTTGCTAAAAAGTGGATAGCTATAAGTGAAGAAAAACGGAGGTTATTTTGTTTTTATTTTTTATTATTTGGTGATGAGTTGTGGGCAGCAGTAGGCTGTGAGGATCTTAAACATTTAAGTGAAAGAATAAAAAAACCTAAGGAATGTGCATTTCATTTTAAGGAATGCATGCAAGTTTAAAACATTTCAGTCCAAAAACACAATGACTAGGTGTAAAAAAATAGGCATGTATTAGGCAGAGTAATAGTATGCTTAAAATACTGTTGTACTCATAAACCGGCATTAGGAGGCCACAATTAAAATCAAGAATTGATGATTTTGTAATTCTAGGGATTTAAAAATTATGAATACCTAAATGAATTTAATTTAATGTGTTCACATGTGAGGAGAAAAACTAATTAGCGGTGAGCTTTGACCTGGCCCCACCAAAAATAAAGATCCACCATTGTACATAACATGAAGTTTATAGTAGGTGGTTTTAGGGAAAAGGTTCATGCGATGTTTTTAAATTGTTATAAATAGTTAATTTTAGAGATTACATTATATTTGTAGCAAGTACATCAAAAGGGACCAAATTGATGACATCGCTAAAATAATAAAGTATTAATAATATGTTTTAAGAGATTAACAAATGTAATTTATTTTAATTTGCTGAGCAGTGGATAGTGCGTGTTACATGGGACACGCATGCCATAGGTTCATCAGCCCCACCCTAGATAAACCTCATGTATGAGTATAAAGGAAGGAGAGCCTTGGACAGGAAAAGGTTTCGTCTAATATGCTATACACCCAATATAATTACTGAGGTAACTGCAGGTCTTGCGAAGAAAAGTTTTATCTTCTCTCTCTCTCTCAGTTAAATGTTGATAAGATTCATCTATCTCTCTGTTATTTCTGAACATAGTGTTCTGGGGTAAGAAGGAGCTACTGGCAACATTGAATATACAGCGTTGCGAAACTTGTCTTATATTTGAGGGGAGATTGACAACGCTGTTTTCCCAAAAGTAGCCATGCAGTTCCCTCAGCGATGATATCCAGTATAGAATGTATCTATAGTATATCCACAGTAGGAGTGTAGTGACGGCAATGAAACTCTACCATGTATCCCACTCACCAAACCATATGATCTGCTAAACCCTTTGGTACCCTTTGGTTTTATGAGACACGATGGTCCATCAAATTAATGAAAATAATCATTTATTTTAAGTGAAATGTAAACTGAGTTTGAATATATATATATATATATATTTATTTCATTTTTCTACCATATTAATTTAAATATTTCTTTATAAACACAAAGCTATATTATGATTCTGGTAGGAAGAAAGGTTTCTGACAGTTATTAATGTTACTAGGACCGTTTTCATATATTCTTACCTCAAGTCATGTGATCTTAATCTTTCACTTTTGATGGATAATATTTATGTGTGTGTGTATATATATATAAAACAAAGCAAATAGGCTATATAATAAAAGGTTATCAATATTGGTTGAATATAAAGCTGTTTATAATTTTCATGCTGTTTTATATATATATATATTGAACAGTTTAAAATACATATCTACCTTTCATTTCCAGTCATTATTAATGTTTTTTCTACAATATATAGTTTGAAAAGCATAAACAACTTTTATTTCCAGTCAGTACTGATAACATTTATATAAATAATTAATTATGTAAACAAATTTCCATTATATATGTTGAAACATGAACACTCTAACACAACAGTTGTTAATTAAATTTATATATTAATTTGCATAATTCTATGAACCCATGTCTACAAATATGACCCCACTTTAGGTAGATCACGATATACTCGTCAAACAAGTTATTACTTGATATTTATTCATTTTTACGGTAGTATTAGTTTATAGAAACCTGTAAACATTATCTATATTTCTTTAAATTGTACCTGAGCTTTATATTGATCAAATAAAAACTGTGCACACTTTAAAAAAATCAAAAAGTATTTGTAATAATTTAATAAACACAAAAACATGAAATGTTTCAATATTCACTGAAAGGAATTCAAACCTATTTTACTATATAAAATAGAAATATAAAACATTCTTATATATACTGCACCTTTCAGAAATGAAAACAAGTGGAAGTAAGTTAAAGGAGTTTTGTAGTAGAGTAGGACCAATAAATATTGTATTTTTTTATATTTTTATAGCAAAGAAAAGTACATTTAAATAACAAATTCAACAATAATTTTTGTTTGACAATTACTTCTTTTTTTTACTACCATGTGACAGTAGATACGGAGAATAAATTGATATATATATATATTCTCAAACCCGTATTTAGATTCTAGATAGAACTATTTGAAATATAAGAGACGCCTCTGGTATAGGTTAAGAGAATAATCTGTTTGAGTATATTATCATTCTATTACTAGCTGGATATTTCAATTATGTGTAGGGGTTGTGGTTGTGTGTTTACAGTTGAGATTGCTGTTATAGATTAATCTCATTTGTATTTCAAGTTCTGAAATAGCCTGAAGTTATTAAAGTTTTCGTCAAATGCTCGAATATAGTGCATCTTTGAGACTATTCTAGATTCTAGAATGTAAGAAAATGTTGAACTAGAGAATGATTTAAAGCTCATATACTGCTTGTTGGTAACTTACCCCAACATAATTATAAGATAAAATTAATATACAAAGAACTGGCAATTACTTTACCCTTTAATTGACTATGGAAGTTGTTACGAATGCCTTATGTCAAAAATAATTTAAAATTTAGTTTATAAATTTCTCCTAATCAACCTTCATCCGCATCGGTGTTCAAATGGTCAAAGACAAGCGTAACTCTCCCAATAGACTGGTCTTCTGATGATGGTGAGTCAGGGGTTCGAATCAGTATCGGGTGTACTAAGGGTGGTTTTTCTTAAATGGTTTTCCCATCTTCCTTCGCGCAGTTGCAGTTAAATTCCTCTAAATTCAACTTTCTTCATCCCTAGCATAATAACGTAATTAGTCCACAAGCGTTTATCCTGAATGGGTTGTAAGACTTGATGTTAAAATTAAATAGAAACAAAAGAATTAATATACAGTAAAATAAAATAGGTAGAGGATTGCCATGGCCAAGGAAGGCTTCAACAAGAAGAGGTCACTGCTGACCCAACAAGTTGAGTTTGGAACTGAGGAAAGAGCTGATGAAATGCTACCTTTGGAACATCGCACTTTATGAAGCAGAAACATATGAATATAAATATGGAAAAGAATTACTTGGAGAGCTTTGAAATATGGCGTGGTAAAGTCTTGAGAAGATCAAGTGAAGAGACAGGTTGACAAATGGAGAAGTTCCAATAAGAGTTGGTGAGATGAGAACTATTATGGAAGTGATTCTTCGATACAAAGCAGATTGGATCGGAAACATCCTTAAGAAGGACTGCCTTCTGCATGACGTCATATAAGGAAAGGTTGAGGGAAAGAGGAGCTTAGGAAGAAGGAGGATTCAAATACTAGATGACTCGAAGGAGAGAAGAAAGTTCTGGTAGTTGAAGGAGGAGGCAGAGGACAGGGCGCATGGGCAGTCTCAGTTTACAGACAATAGGAATTAACCTGTCGTGAGACAGAACCCTTAATAATAATAAATTAAATCTCATAAGATAAACCCGGTTTCAAAAATTAGAAATCGTAAGATCATGTATCCAAACCCTCAATTTAAATTATAATTTGATAGTAAAAAACACGACATTCGTCCCAAACCGTAAAATCAATTTGTTTTTTAATATCAGATTAAAGTAAAATAAAAAAATATTGATAGCTTTTTTGTAGATAAATAACAAAACATCAAATAAAAAAAACTATTTGCAACATTTAAAAGTGTAATTCTTAATTAACTTTTACTTCTAACCATTTTTTATATATATCTTTTTTTTTCGATGTAACTAATTGAACCATTCGACATTTCCACGTCGGTTGCTCGCTACGTCTCGAGAACGAATTAAAATCATCTGTTACAAGCTGAAGAATGCCGAGAAGACGATAAAAAAAAATACTTTCTGTTTACTTTTTTTTATTTGGGTTGGTTGATAGGGGGTTGGAGTTAAAGTAGGGAGGGTGGTTTTTACCCGCATAGGAGGGTGGAGGAGGGAGTATGAGTATTTGATTTGTTCGTCGAAGCGAGTTCATTTAGAGAGAGATGCGCATCAATATCTCAGGCAGGTTCAGAATTCTACTGGGGGGATGGCTTGGTGAGGGGTGAAGGGGGTGCAGAAAGGAGGAGAGGGATTGGTTTGAGTTATAGCTTTGTGTCGTACAGGAGCATTCATGCCAATTTTTCTGCTTGACTAACCGTATCATTTGTTGTTTGGAATTTTTTTTTATCAACAGGATTATCCACGTGGAACTTTTGTAGTATTTATAAACAATTGAGCGTATAGTTATCGACACATTCACAAATAAAATAAAAGTGTATTGGAAAATCTAATTTTCAAATCATTAATCTTTTTTTTTTGTTACGGATATTAAACGTGAGCTGTACAGACAAAATGTTGAGTCCTTATTCTAATTACAAACCGGCTTGATTAATTTCTACAAATTGTTACACAAAATATCCAGGATTAGAATTAATAACTTATCTTGCTGGTATTAATGACCCTTAAAAATAAAAAATATTTTAGGTAGCCCCTTGGGATCTAATACAAATATTTTAAACTTGTATTCACAATTCATTAATAATTGAGTGTCAAATGGGAATAACCAAACGGGAGTGTATGATAAAAAAAAAGTATTAATATGAAAATGTATCATTTACGATAGATCTTGAAATGATTTTTTACTATTTATTATAAAATAATAATAATAATTTACGACACATCATTGTTCAGATTGGTTATAACTCTAGGTAAATGATTATGAAATGTAAGGTACAAAGGTAAAAGAGGTAGAGTCAATTTAGACTTAAATTTTTTTAATGCTGCCATCCGTCAGTCAATCATGGAACTTTTCTAATATACTTTGGATCATGTTTAAAAGATATCTCTGCCTATTTTGGATTAATTAAAAAAATAGGCGGGGAGGGGTCCTTTTGAGGTTATAGATATTAATTAAAGTTGCTCTCCTGGAAAATGTATGTGATATGACTTTCCCCAATTTTCCTGTGTACCCTTTGAAAGGTAAAGAAATTATTTTATTTTAAGAAAATACCGAGTAAAAATTCTAATGAGTAGATACTTTATTTGTTCTTGGCAATATCCTTTTTATTTCTAAATCTGAGCTATTTGATTTCTGTGTCATGTTGTAAAATGTTTTATATTACACCAATGAGCCTTTAAATTTTTTTTAATCCATTTCATATTAGTTTTTAATAAAACTCAATATAAAAATAGAGCTCATATTCAGAATGAAGCACACCAATTATTTATCGTCAGATTGATACAAAAAAAAAACTTTGATCTTAAATTTTTTTAAATGTACTAGAAATACTTTTAATGCATTCGGAATTTGGGGGACTGTTCTTGTGGTTGCATAGTCTAAAGGGTCAGACTCTAAAATACGTGATTAAGGTGCGAGTGTAGGGAACAAGAATTAAGGGAAGACATTTTGAAGCGCTTGTAGCAAAATATTATTTTTGCCAAAATAAATCAAATAATTTGCCAGTAAAATTATTATGTTGAATTTTCTTCACACGGTGATAGTAGCAGTTGTTGATAGCTGTCAAGGATATCCTGGAATTTAATTACCGGTTTTCTCTTCATTTAAAAAGTGTATCATCTAATATCGTTATGCTCATGACAGATACTAAACAACCGTTGATATCACCACGTGAAGAAAGAAAATTAAACTCCATGTTTCTACTGGAGCAATATTTTAGCCAAATAAATGTTTGTCATAAAAAACTGCAAAAGCACTAACCTATTTTTGACATTGCCTACACCTCCACCTTAAATGTGATAAGGTGGTAGAAATGTGAAACTATTTCATGGTGCATTGTAGGTGGTTTTACCTCAAATTATTAATAATTCGTGGTTTTTTTTATCTCTACCAATTCTAATGTCAGTGAACTTCTTATAAACTACCCTTTATATATTTACTCTTAGGGCTTACGCATTTTTAACAGAAATATATTGAAGAGATTGATTTTTATTATTTATATAGTTATACTGTAAGGGATATTCGCATATAACCATACTAATAGATAGGAATGAGAAATATAGTATTTAAAGAAAATGCATTCTTAATTTCGTGGCTAAAGGTTGTGATAATATGTTGAAAAACCCACCCTCAGAAGACAACGGCTTAGTATGAACCCTCGACATTTTCATCAGAAGTAGACAAAACTACTTAATTCTGAAAATTGAAAAATGACACCTGGACAAGGGAATCGAACCCGGGACCTTCGGCTTAGTACGCCAATGCTCTTACCACTGAGCTATCCAGGGTTCGTCCCGTGCCCATGGTCATTCTTCACTCATAGTTTAAGGCAGAGTCTCAGATGGACGTGGAAGTCGTCAGCTTATAAACATGTGATTATCTAAGATCACAGCCATCGGACAACGCAGCCATCAGCGACTCGGTAGTTGGCGATTTTGCTGCCAATTGACAATTATATATATAATTGTACAGGATTGCATATATTAATGAAACCAATAGCCGAAACTATTGTTGATGCATTTTAGTGAGGAATTCACCTTATAGATATCATATTCTGAAAATTGAAAAATGACACCTGGACACGGGAATCGAACCCGGGACCTTCGGCTTAGTACGCCAATGCTCTTACCACTGAGCTATCGATTCCCGTGTCCAGGTGTCATTTTTCAATTTTCAGAATATGATATCTTTGAGGTAGTATCCCCTCTAAAATGCATTAACAATAGCTTCGGCTAATTGTTTTATCAAACTACTTAAGTCAATAAGGACTGGAAATTTGTTGTAGGCCTGTATTAATTTTATATTGGTTGGTTACTTATTCAGAAAGAGGTGTTAAATAAATTATAACGTATCAGAAAGAAATGCTCAACATTGTTCATCTTTAGTTACAGGTTTGTAATCTGATCAGATGCACAGTGGCTGAAGAGTTTCCATTTTGTGGCTTATTCACCCTTATATAGGTGAAAGTCGATGTAGATCTATACAAACTAGACATCTTCATTAGGTAATTCAATTAAATAATAGCCAGAACTAATATTGTAGCAAACAACTAAAACAAACGGCCCATTCTATGTCTAATCCCTATGAAACCTTTGAATAGCACTAACGAAATATATCTCACCAGGGTTTATTTAATCAGAATCCTAGTGAAAACCATCTCAGCAACACATATTTCCTTCAAAGGCCATGAGGCCCCTGCGTATCAAAAATAACAGAACTATATCAAAGTTTATTTCCTCATAAGCTCCAGACAAACACTAATAAGAGAGACAGTGCAGAGTCTATAGCCTCAGTAGACCAAACTAACACTAATAATGGAACCAGAGCAAAGCTTATACCCCCCGAAGACGCGCACTAGCACTAATAAGAGAGACAGTGCAGTCTCTATAATCTCAGTAGCCCAGACTAACACTAATAAGAGAGACAGTGCAGAGTTTATAGCCTCAGTAGCCCAGACTAACACTAATAAGAAAGACAATGCAGAGTTTATAGACTCAGTAGACCAGACTAACACTAATAAGAAAGACAATGCAGAGTTTATAGACTCAGTAGACCAGACTAGCACTAATAACAGAACAAGAGCTAAGCTTATTCCCTACGAAGATCGAAGAGAGAAAGTGTAGAGTTTATAGAATCAGTAACCCGGGTTAACACTAATAACAGAACCAGAGCAAAGTTTATTCCCTACGAAGATCGAAGTGAGACAGTGCAGAGTCTATATCCTCAGTAGCCAAGACTAACACTAGTAAGAGAGTCAGTGCAGAGTTTATAGCCTCATTATCCCCGACTAACAGCAATAACAAAACCAGAGCCAAGCTTATTCCGTCCAAAGACCCACACCAGCACTAATAAGAGCCTGTCTTACCGGCACGTCGTTGAGAAGGAAGGTGATGCTGGCCGCAGGTTTGGACGGCGGAGAGGTGCAGTTGGCTCTCAGGATGTCTCCAGGATCGTACCTCTCTCTGTCCGTGTGGAGCTCAGGAGGACCTTCGGGCAGCGCTGTGGGCACAGTCACAGTCAGCTAAGGGCGTGATGGGTGCAATTCAGAAGGGCGCTTTACAGAGAAATGTAATAAAGGCGGGAGTGTCGGGAATGTCAAATATGTCTTCAGTAGAAATATATAGAGTTTAGCTTTCTTCATATCACTATATTAACAGTTGTTGAATATCTGTAATAAGCATTATTATTATTATTATTATTATTATTATTATGTGTTCTGTCACACGAAAGGTCCATTCATTTTGTCCAGTGAGCCTAGATCGCCAATACACCCTGTCCTATTCCTCCTTCAGCTCCAAATCAAACTTTTTAAAATAAGAGAAAAGGTTGTGATGAAATTTCAGGGCACCCATGACATATATTCATCTCACCCTCCTTATATTCTTGCCTTAAGGGCATCACTTAATTGGAGGGAAATGTACTCACACTAGGGCGGTGGTTCTAAACCTGTTTCAAATCGGGGACCACCTGAAAACCAATGAAAATTCACCAGGATCATGCCCCCTCTACATGAGGTACATATTTTTACTAGTTTACGTAGCCCATTTCATATGAATAAAAGGAAAAAAAAATGTCAGGATGGACAGTTATGGGGAAAAAAACTGATGTTTAAGAAAATTCATGAATAGAAGATATGTTTTACAATATGTTAAGATACAAATAAAAATTACTTTAAAATATAACTTCGTTTTTCGGACATCCACAAGAGCCTTCGTGGGCCCCAAGTTTGAAACCTTTGCTCTAAAAGTGTTGCTTAAAGGAATGTCAAGTTTTTAACATTCAAAAAACAATAAAACAATTATCAGCTTGTCTTAAAATGACTTTTTGTGACCCTGTTAGAGGTGGACTCTATTTGTTTGCGGTAATGACGTTGAAAGCTAATTTTTCTTGGGGGGCTCTGTTAGAAAATTTGGCTCTACTTTTGGTCAATAAAAGTTTTTATACGTATATTATAAGTATTCCTACTCCTCCTCCATAATATTACAATGGTGGTCAATATTCCCTGCTATTTCGAATCCTTAAGGGTATTAATGATTTTAGGATTGAATACAATTTTAGATTATAAAATAAAAATTTCTCACTACACATTCAGTCTACAAGCAAACATATCAATTACGTAATGTGGTAGTAAAGATTAAGGTATAATTTAGAGGAAACATAGCCATATTTGCGTGGAAAAATATTTAGGAAAAGTCACACTGAGTACACCTAACGAGGATTTGAACCCTGATCTTCCCATCAAAAGTCAATTCTATTGTGAGAGTAACAATTTAGACCATACGGCCACGGAAGTGGGTGGTATGTTCATAATTATAAATAGGGATTTTAACAGGTATTAGTTATTTTTGATGATCTATTTAAATACATTATTTTAAATCTTTAAGCACTTATCCCAAAATATACTCCTAAGCAAGGATTGGAATGATTGGAAAATCCTTAATCTATTAGGATTACTTAACTTGATGATAAAATTTAAGATAAAGAAAGTGAAAATAGACCCAAAGATTCTCATCTACTTGGTATACTGCGTCTTACCACCCATCCGGATTATACAAGTATTTTAAATATGGGTGAATATATAAGGAGGGCTATAATTAGATTAAATGTACCTGCATTTCATTCGAGGTAGAGTGATAAATAATTTAGTGAAAGCCAACCTAAGTTCAATCCGGACTTTATACAAATTCCAACCTCCCCGTCAGCTGACAATAAGGCCTGATGAGGTTGGTGAGTAAACCTACGTACCCACCGATGTGATTAGTTAGTCATTAAACAAATTAAATAAATTAAAATGATAGTTTTTTTTGATATTATCAGGCACAAATCACTATAACAAACCTCAATCCTGGAATAATTTGTGTTAAAAAATAGTTAGGCCTAATATTATACAATGCTTCACTTTAAATACGTTGGCCATTCGAGAGAATTTAAGCACGAATAAAATAAACTAACAAATCAGGTTTGATTGTCTGAAACAATTACTTTAGTAAATTGAAATATAAATAAAGAATGGGAATATAAAATAAATGTGATTTGAAATCCTGGATTTATTTATTTACCGTGCGTAGTGAGGTCATGTTATTAATCAACGTTTTTGCTTTTTTTATGTTAGTCCGGTATCCGGATGTTAGTTCAGCAATAACTACCAAATATGTCGACCAATTTTAACAATTTTTAGCAGGGACATTCTTCAAACCTACGTCAAAAGAAGTATGAATTCTATAATTATGTTGGGTGACCTGGTGGTCTAGGGGTAAGGTATCGGAGTTCTGTGCTAGGGGTCCGGGGTTCAATCCTCGGTCCGAGCACAGATTAATCTGATTACCAAACCCTTCCTTCACCTCTGACAAGACGTGTATTAATCACAACTTGTGAATGTGTGTGAATACCAGACCTCCACCGTGGTTCGGATTCCACGTTAAGCTGTAGATCATCCATTTAATGTCACAATCGCCGTACCATTAAACATTAGCGTAAGTGCGTATAACCCGAACGGGTAGTAAGACGTGGTGCTAACAATAATATTATTATGTTTCTTTGATATTGCTATCCGTTAGAATATGGTGGCCATCAAAAAGGTTTTATGTTTTATAGTATATCTCAAATGACTTAAATTTAAAATTATAAGCAATCGATCGGGTACCGAGGGTGTTTTTTTTAAACCATTTTTCCTAGCACTGAATCTTACTACCCTCTCAGGTTATATGGTTATTTACTAATTATGCTAATGGTTCTAGGGATTAGAAAAGCTATATTAATATTAAGTGTACCCGCATTTGAATGAAGGAAGATTGGAAAACCTTATTAGAAAAAAATCTTCAGTACACCCGACAGAGATTTGAACCTAGATCTCCCCACCATCAGTAGTCTAGCCCACTGCGAGAGTAGTGAGTTAACAATTTTAATATTTTACATTGCGAGGCTGATGTTTTATACTGCATGAATAACTTCCATTCTAAACTGCATGAATATAATGCACTATCAGTTATGCTATCAATTTAATTTTGTCTAACTTGGTCACCAAGGGAAAATATCAACTTGAAATCCAAGGAAAATTTATGGTATATAGTGCATTTAAACTTGAATGAGAAGAGTAATTTCTCCAAAGAGAAATCTTGACATTATAATACTATAAAGTATTGACTTGGAAGTTTCATTAAAATGAGAAGGTCTACGAAATAACACCACGCTAAAATGAAAAATCCGCTAGAATAATGGAGGAATCTAACTCTACTGCACAAGTTTACAGAATGTGGTGTGAAGTATTTGGTAAGCTTAAGGTTAAAATATACTTTGTTAAACATTAATAACGAGTCTCAGCTGTAGCCCTTTTGGCAGTTTATTAATTCCAAGCCAGTTTAGCTTTGAGTTGATTTGTGATGGATATACAAACACTACCAATTAAAATACATGGTGAGATTTATCTATAAATGAACCTAAGAAATGAGCTTTTTGAATCGAGTGGACAATTGAGTGCTGACATAGTATTACAATTTAATACAAATACAGTTTTGCCAATAACTTGCCATTAAATTTAGTTGGAGGTAGAGAAATACGTCGATCACAAATCATTTTACATATTGCCAAACTAAATGATAATAGTAGCTTTGAAGGAAATGATGCATACAACTTAATTGTAAGACAACTTTTTTGATGTAAAGATTCCGACTAAACGTAGATTAAAAATTGATAGTGACGAAAAATGTATGTTTGCGTGAAAAGATAATATTTAGAGTGAAAAAATTAGAAACATTTTTTTTTTAATATGTTATTAATTGGTATCCTGTTTAACTTCACCACTGAGAAAAAGTGCCAACTTCAAAACCAAAGATAAATAACTATAGGAGATATTTCAACTTGAAATTCAAAGATTGATTACTAAAAGAAAAACCTTAAGACCGTAGTAACAATAACATTATATAAATAGCATTTTTAATAGTATTTTTTAAGCGGAGGTAATTGTATTATTAGTATGCTTCTTAATTAATATTATATATATTTTTATCTTTATTACTATCATCATTATTACTATATGCGTTTTGAGGCGCGTGTTTATTATTCAGAGAATTACCATTTAGTTATGTGTCAAAACAAAGAATGAATTGGAGGATATTTGAGCGCTATTATAATACTTCGTTTCTAAACACAAATAAGGGGTTTGTATACTGAGCAAACTTATCATTTGTTAAATCTGTTGAAAAAAAATATACTGAAAAAAGTGTTGGCCTGCGTAGTCTTACTACGCGATGATATTGGACTACTACAACTACTTTCTGGGCCTTCCGCAGAAAAATTAGCTTTCTACGCCCTCGCAGGAATGGCACATCATTATAATTAATGATAGGCAAGTTAAATCTAAGTGCATCATTTTTTTAACTTACTTGATATACTTCATCTGAAACAAATAGAATCACTTTAAATAAAAAAATGATTTTTATGTTTGGAATATCTCTAGAGTTCATTTGAAGATGGAATAAAAAATATTTTTAAGAGTTTGTTTGTGTGGGTCATCATAAAACAATTTTCAAGAGTTAACTTGCCACCCGTTTCGGTGGCCGCATGGTTTAAGGCACTACTTTCATAATAGACTAGACTTCTTATGACGGGGAGATAGTGGTTCGATCCCAGTCGTGTTTACTGAGAGTGGTTTTCCCTAAATGGTTTTCCACACTCTCTCCACGCAAATATAGGTACACTTCCTTGCTGACATTCTTTATTCCTAACCCACTAGCGTAATTAGTAGATAAGCGTAGATCCGAATAGGTAGTAAGACGCGGTACTAATTTTTTTTAAACTTGTTTGTGCCATTTAATCAATTTTCAAGAGTTAATTTTATGAGCAAAAAAAATCATTTCTAAGGGTTCAAGGAGGCCTGGTGGTCTAGGGTTAAGGTGTTGGGGGTGCGGGGTTCAATACTCGGTATCAGCACAAATTTATCTGATTACCAAACCCTTCCTTCAACCTCTGACGAGACGTGTATTAATCACAACTTGTGAATGTGTGGAATGCCAGGCCTACTCCGTGGTTCGGATCCCACGTTAAACTGTAGGTCCTCCATTTAATCTCACAATCACCCTACCACTACATAATAATAATAATAATATTTAGCACTGCGTCTTATTACCCGTTTGGGTTATACGCTTTAAGTACTAATTACGCTAATAGACTAGGAATCGAAGAGGTTGAATTAGAGGAAGTGGACCCGAATTTATGTGGAGGGAGAGGGGAAAGCCATTTAGGAAAAACCACCCCCAGTTCACCCGACCGAGATTTGAACCTCGATCTCCCCGTATTGTGCAATCGAACTCAACACGACTAGCGCGTCAGCCAACTACGCCACCGAGGCGGGTCCTACCACTACACATTAGCGTAGGTGTATACAACCCGAACGGGTAGTAAGACGTGGTAATAATAGTAATAGTAATAATAATCTGAGTTCATTTGCATGTACTATCATAGTCAAAAAAATATTCGAGAGCTTTTGTATGTTCCGTAAAATATTTTCTCGGTAGTTCGTTGTTATGGGCCGTTGGGACTGTTCTGGTTTTTGAGTGTTAAGAGGCGACGTTCGATCAACTTACCAACCACAAGGAGATGCTGTTGGACTGTTTTAGTGGTAAATGACGGTGCATCTACCGTCACTTCGCAGCTGAAGTTCCCAGAGAGGTTGAAACCAACTTTGCGCAGCACCACCAGACTCTCGTTGGACACGGACAACTGAAACATTGTCACAAAAAAAAGGTCTTTAACAACTTTAACGGCTTATATCGAGGATTTGGAGTGGACTTAGATATATCAAACGCTGTCTTCATTCAGAGACTTCTAGAAAAAAGAGCACTAGTCGATCGCGAATAACCGGTCGATCTCAAGACAATATTTTCAGTCGATCACGTAATAAAACTACATCGTCATTAAATGTCGATATTTGGTCCTCTATACTCACAAATATATCAAGTACTTTCAATAATATATGAGTGTCAAAGTGAGTTTTGTCGTAAGAAAATATAAAAATTTAACTTGAAAAAACATGGTGGCATGGTGGCCTGGTGGTTTAGGGGGTAAGGTGTTAGAATTCTCTGCTGGGGTCCTAGGTTCAATCCTCGGTCCCGGCGCAGATTTATCTGATTGCCAAACCCTTCCTCCACCTCTGACAAGACGTTTTTTAATCACAGATTATGAATTTGTGGAGTGCCGGGCCTCCACCGTGGTTCGTATCCTACGTTAAGCTGTATATCCTCCATTTTCATCTCACAATCACTCTACCATCACACATTAGAGTAAACGCAAATAGCCCAAACGGATCTGGTTATACGCATATTTTATGTGCTTATAATGCCAATATGTTAAGGATGATGAAGGTCGAATGTAGATAAAGTTTACCCTTATTTGCGTGAAGAGAGAGTGGAAAACCATTTAGAAAACAAGCTTTATCCACCCGACTGTTATTCAAACCCTCTTCTCCTCCCCTACCCCCTCCCTCTATCCCCGTCATTTGGAGTTCAGTCCATTGTAAAAGTGATTCCCTTAGACCAATCCACTACCGAAGTGGGATGCATTCTAATTAAATATTCTAATTATTTGGGTTTTAATATAGGGAAAATTTTCCTGTATTTAAGAGGAAAAGTAGGAAACCATTTGGTAACAACAAACTTCAATACATCCCAACGTGATTCAAACCCCGATATCACCTTTTAATGATTTAATATATAACCCACTTTGGTGGCCACGTGGTCTAACGTGTTACTATCACAGTAGACTAGACTGCCGGCTGACAGAGAGATCATGGTTCGAATCTTGGTCGGGTGAAATGAGGGTGTTTTTCCGAAAAAGGGTTTCCCGTCTTTCTTCACTCAAATGCGGGTATACTTCATATAAATATAACCTTTCTAATCATAAAATTATTAGCATATTAGCATAATTAGTACATAAGCGTATAAGCTGAACGGGTAATGATACGCAGGGCTAAAAAAAATGTTATACGACCAATTATTATCATTATTATTATTAGCACCGCGTCTTACTACCCGTTCGGGTTATACGCTTTTACGCTAATGTGTAATGGTAGGGTGATTGTGAGATGAAATGGAAGACCTACAGTTTAACGTGGAATCCGAACCACGGTGGAGGCCTGGCATTCCCCACATTAACAAGATGTCTTGTCAGAGGTGAAGGAAGGGTTTGGTAATCAGATAAATTTATGCCGGTACCGGGGATTGGACCCCGGCCACCAACATAGAAGTCTGACACCTTACCCCTAGACCGCCAGGTCACCTATACGACCAATTACACTCAACATTAGTATTTAAAAAAATACTCTTAAAACGACGTATACAATTGATATATCGACCCTGTAGTTTAACAGTATTTCCTTTTTCTTTTTGTTCTCCTGACAAGTGCAAGTAAGTTTGATTGAACAATTAGTGAAAAGAGAGAGGGGTCGATTAACGTCACAACTCGCCAAGACCCTCACTCCAGACAGCAACCCTCTCCACCCCTCCATAGCCACATTGTTGGACCGGGGGTTCGTTAGAAGGCCTGACAGGGACATTAAACCCTACGGGTCCTCTCCAAGGTGTCAATCTGACTACCCTTTTAATTGACCCATTCCTCTTCGTCCCGACTGTTTGGGCGACTGTCAAATCTTCAAGAGGCTTTCTGTTGTTGGTTTGTCGATAAAATGAATGTTATTTACACAATACAACACAATTTCTCGTCTAGTCAGTTTATTATAATTTGAACAAAGCTATTTATTTTTTTGAAAAAATATAACAAGTATAAAGTATTGCTTATTTTGAGAAAAAAAAACAAATAACCACTACTTATACATCTTAACTTTAAGCCGAACCTTTAAAGTAATTTTCGCCAAATTTAAGATTTCCCTGATTTATTGTCATTAAATTATCTTTTTTTTATAGCTATATCTAAAATCAGCTTAGCCAATACTAATGTACCGTTGTCCAGGGGACGCCTAAGTGTAGCTACTAACCGTATATCCTTTCAGTGGAGGCTCTTTCCATGTTCCGATGAGATGAAGGTATGATGGCGATAATGAATACAAGGGTGTGGAACCAATTAAAATCTTAAACCGAACCTAGGCATAACCAACCAAACCCTGGTGACCGTTGGTGTGATTACTCTTTTGAGAAAAAATACCCAAGGTACCAGCTGGGTATCGAAACTGGGACCTCTACGCTCGTAGACAGGTTCACTTATCACTACACCGTAAGTCCGGTTATCTTACGAGCTATAAATATTATTTAGATACCAGATCGAGGAAATATGGCCGGTGCGTCATGCCATTTATTTTGATATAAAGAGGTTATGGGAGCTATGAATATTATTAGGCCCCAATGAGCAACCAGCTTATACATTGAAAAGAATCACAAAAATACATAGTTAATACCAATTTGTAAAAATGAGTTTAAACCCCTAAAACAGCATTACTTGGTAACCTTGGCCCTTAATTTAAACAGTTATACTGCCCTTATATTTTAAATATAAATACAAACCATTTTATCTAACATTTTATCTAACATTTAATATATTATTATGTGTGTTGAGCAGAGTAATTATAATTTATCTAGAGTTAGTAGACAAAACAAAATATCTACTTTTTTTTTAGGTTTTTCAAAAGGCTTTCCAATACAAAAACAAAGCCACAGCGCAATTATTTAGTTTTTATATAATCTCAAAACCTTCATTGAAATACTAGTATCGTATAAACATAATATTTTTTCCCCCAACAATGGAAAAAAAAAAGAAAAGATGAAACTAACATAGTTACCGCAGGTAAAATAATCACAAGGAAAGGGTATTGTCATATATTCAACCCCTTTTACCCATTATAATATAACAAAAATAACACGTGACATATTGAAAGAATGAAATAACAGAATGTATAGTGATAAATCTGGTTGCGTTGATAGAAAGGTGAACTCTTTCCCTGTGTGAAAAGGTTAAAAAAAAAGTTGGAGTACAAAAATAAAACACATACGTCAATTTTTAAATAACAAAGCATTGTTTCCCCTTTGTTTGTGTCTGGTCATAATTTAAAACATAACCTTATCAAAGGAACGGGGAAAAATATAATTCAAGCAGTGGAAACAGCTACGTGCTCTCTACCTTAAAGATAATAATGAAAATATAGTTATAAATTAATATACTAGATTTCTTATTAAAATTAATCAAGAAATATATGCATAATATATATATTAAATTGTTTAAAATATATATAATGTATATATATGTATGTATACCAAGCATATAAAAATATTTTAATTGAAACTAAATATTAATATTAAGGTTAATCTAATATGATTTGCTATTTATGGGGAGGTTTCAACTCTCCCTCCACGCAAATTCTAGTCCATTTTCTCTAAGTTAAACCTTCCTTACCCTGAACATATTAGCGTAATTAGTACATATTTGTATAGCCCAAACGCGCCTAGCGGTGACATTTGTGGTCTCATTTTGGGAGTCAATAAATCTTTCATTATAATAATAATATTTAGCACCACGTCTTACTACCCGTTCGGGTTATACGCTTTTAAGTACTAATTACGCTAATGGATTAAGGAATTGGCAAGGTTGAATTAGAGGAAGTGAACCCACATTTGCGTGGAGGGTGAGTGGAAAACCATTTAGGAAAAACCACCCCAAGTTCACCCGACCGAGATTCGAACCTCGATCTCCCTGTCCTCGGCGGTTGAGCTCAACACGACAAGCGCGTTAGCCAACTACGCCACCGAGGCGGGTCTTTCATTATACAAATATCAATTTGTTCAGGTCGACTGGCTGATCGGCTGACGTCTGCATATCGAATATATATCTGAAATGGATGAAGGTTCACGGAACCACTTTTTTCCTTACCTCTATGTGCCCACACTGAACTTAACTGCTCTAAACGGTCTTCCAAAAGATCAGGGATCATCATAAACATAATCATGATCATCATCATCAACTGTTTCCAGCCTGTGGTCAGGTCAGTTTAGTGAAATGCTTCCATCTTCTCCTATACTTACACCATTCTTCTTCCTTTAATCGCTTGTATTATTTTCCTCTCACTTGCACAATTTCTGTTATCTGTTCGTATAATCTCTTCTTTGATATCTCTTGCGGATTTTCCCCTACACTCTTCATTTTCAACATTTTCTTCAGCATCCTCCTCTTATCCATCCTCATTACATGACCTTACCATCTCAGTCTTGCTTCCTCTACTATCTCATGTACTCCATCCTTGTACTCCATCTCTTTCCCGGATAACTTCATTCTTAATCCTGTTTCTCCTCGTGACAGCTAATAACACGATTCTCACAAACTTCATTACCATGGCCTCCACTTTCCTAGTTTCTCCTACACTCAATATCCATGTTAATGCTAAATATGTGACTGGGTATAAGGTACGCCCGTAGAGCACTTCCTTAATCTTCAAGGGCACTTCTCTTCTCCATAGCAGGTCTGCTACAGACCTATCCAACTCTCCCTGCTGTAAGGAATATTAGTCTTGATTCATTCGTGGTCCTATCTCTCGCTATACCCATTGCAACATTAAGAATGTGTGGGTTGAATGAATGTTTATTATAACCATTCTACAGTTGTGTTATTTCTTGCGGGTATCCCTTTTTGTAACGTAAACAAGGATACGATGTGATCATTATTGGCACGACGATACGTAAACATTCGATAAAAAGTGCATGGGCGAGGTCTTGTTGTCGGGGAAGTGATTGGTTTTCATAAGGCTCCTTTTAAGTATTAATTTAATCGTTTTAATTAATAAAGATTTTAATTTATAGCCTTTACTAACTTATAGAAATAACTTTATTTAATAATTATAATAGTAATAAGATGACTTTTAAGAAAAAACACAGATTTTGTTAGCAATAATAATAATATTTAGCACCGCGTATTACTAACCGTTCGGGTTATACGCTTTATGTACCAACTACTCTAATGGATTAGGAATTGGGAAGGTTGAATTAGAGGAAGTGAACGCGCATTTGCGTGGAGGGAGAGTGGAAAACCATTTAAGAAAAATCCTCAGTTCACCCGACCGAGATTCGAACCTCGATCTCCCCGTCCTCATACGTCGAGCTCAACACGACAAGCGCGTTAGCCAACTACGCCACCGAGGCGGGTTTTTATTAGCAAATTTTTAATTTTTAATTCAAAAGACATCAAACAAAAAGTCTATAATAAAAGTAAAAGTAATTTACCATATGTTCTGTAATACATGAACCTTATAACTTTTAGCAGGTATTAATAGAAATATATATATTTAACGTTCTCGCTATATTAGAGGTAGAGAAAGTATTTTGATCGTAAAAAAATCTAACTCAAGATTTTGATGAGTTTCGATGTTTCATGACCCCCAGAATCCAAAAAAGTGTTTTTTTTTAATTTCCATCTGTCTGTCTGTACCTCCAACTAGAGCCTAAACTATTTTACTGATCGGGCTAAAACTTGATATCTAGGGTTTTCATGGGGTTGCTCCGAGGGATTTTTAGAATTGGATATCTAACACGAAAATTGAGGGTAGTTTACTGAAGGTCAAAAAGAGAAAAAATCCATTTTCTCAATATCCGCTATAACAATTTTTATTAAATTTTATTTCTATGTATTGATCAATATTACAAATAAAATGGCTACCCTCAATATTTCGGCAAAATGACTTTAAGGGTTCTGGTCTGAAGCGTAAATTCTCATTTCTTATCATATCTCAGAAACTACTTGAGATATGAAATTATTTATTATCTCAAATATGTAGGATTATTTATAATACAAATATTTTATTTGAAACATATTTTTATAAAATCAAGAACTTTCAAGCTAAACGCAAATATATGTATTATTTGACTTTTCGAACACTAAAAGTAAATATTGCGACCGTAAAAAAAATAAAACAATATATTGATGGATGTTAACGTTTCATGACCCCACGAACGATAAAAATAGGTTTTTGTAATATCGTCTGTCTCTGTGTCTGGTTAACCCTAAGATTAAGAGTAGTTTAATTAAGGGAGAAAAGACAAAAATATCAATTTTCTCAATCAGGTCAAACGATTTTGATTATAACACGTATCTAGGCGTTGATTAAGATTATAAACAAAATTGATACCTTCATTTTCATATGAAAATGAATTTTAGGGTACTTTACAAAAGCGGAAATTTCCTTACCTAAGCAACTATTTGAAATACTAAATAACTGATCATTGCCAAATTGGAGTATATACTATTAAAAATAAACAAATTTTATTTGAACTATATTTTCATAAAACCAATAGTTTCGTAGAGATTGGCAAATATATTAAAACAATTTTGTGAGTTTTAGTTGTAAATAGAAACTATTTAATTTTAACGCAATAATTTTCTAATTCAATTAATTAAGTAGATAAGTAGCTCTCTCAAATATTTAAGTTCTTAGGTGAGATATTTCTACAGTATTGATCTATATCTATCATTTCAGAGTCAATAGTCAATATTTACCTTTTTATTGGTCAAAATGTATAAATAATTAATTTAATAGCAATGCGATAGCCATACAATGTACAACACCTAATAAAATGTCAACAATTTAAACGGGAAGTAGAAATTTTAATGCGAATTATTGACCCTTGTGGACCCAATATCGATCTTTTTTTTTTGGAACAAATATACTATTGAGAACTTTAATTCTTTAAAAAAGAAAATCATAAAATATGAATCCGGGAGTCAAAAAATGTTTAACTTAAGTATAACATAATTTTTGCTCGGGTTTACAAGTGTATTTTTTTCGTTTAACATGTATCACAAGTTTTGAGTAAATATCTCAATTTTAAAACAATGGAGTGAGAAAACCCGTGGGGAGTTCCGTAACATTTATTTTAAATAATTGGTTATCATACTGAACTTACTGGAGAGTTTTATTTCTAAGCCACTTGCTTTACTGCACATTAGAGATAAGTTGAGTTAGTAATTTCTAAGTAAATTTTCTTTTAAAACAAAAATTAACTTTTTTTGTTTTTTATTTATTTGAGAAAAATGTTTATTTCCAGTAGTTTGGACAAAATATTTATCAAAGAGAATTTATACATAATTTTCCTAAATATCACACAGTTTGAGCGTGGGTTTGCTACTATATCTAAATATGAAAAGCAACAAAAACCAACTATTACTACAAACAACCTTTGTAAACTTTTTTTTAAATATATTATTTAACCTTAACAATATTATGACTAATATATTTCTAAGCTTACAAGCAGCCCATCTTTTTCATGTTGATTGAAGTAACCTAAGTGTAGGGGGAGTCAATTTTTCTTCATATACAGTAGTCTCGGAAACTCGACATTCCGTGTAACTCAACATGTGCACGTGCTCACCGTTTTTGGCACCAATCATCACAATCCAAGGTCATTCAACAGTATAACCCCTCAGTTTGTTTGTGTATCTCTATTGTAACAGTCGTGCTGTGGTGTTTTTACAAGTGCTGTGTTTGTTAGTTTTCCAATTCAGTAACGTACTTTTCGAATCAATACAATATTATATGTATATTTATATATATTACACGTATGTATACACACCATTATATTAACACGTAATATATTGTACTGTACGTATATTACTGTTACTGTACTGTGATTCATCCTTGTTTAGTAAACGTGACATAGTAAACATGCATCCTATGCAAGCTCATTCGTAAAACTCGACATTTCAATAACGCGACACCATCTCAGTCCACATTAGGTCGAGTTTCCAAGACTCTACTGTAAAAGGGAGGGAATTGTTTAGTCCTGAATATAGGTTACATATTTTCCACTTCATTAGCTAGCCTGTCTCTAAGCAAACTAATACATATGTCAAAGGATGGCTCACTCATATGATCCTTTAACCCCTCTTCCCTCTTTTGATACCACCCCCCTCACACACACACAACCAACCCATACCCCTAAATAAGCTTAGGCTCATATATATTATCATTGTAACACCCTTGTTGAGGTCTGAAGGGGAGGAGGAGTTAAACCCGATGAGGGTTTCGGGGTCTGTGCCTATGTAACCATCTCCTCATTAGGGAAAACCGGCTGGTAAACAAAAAACCTAGTGTAATAAATACCGCGATTAAACTGCCCCATTAAACCTTAATCCTCTTAAGACAATAGTCAGTGAGTCGTGAAAAGGAAACGGAAAATAGAGGTGGGGGAAGAGGTTAGGGTGGGACCAAGGATTTAGGGGTTACGGAATATTTCCACACTCAAAACTTTAGTTCTGTTTGGCGGGTGGGAAATAGCGGGTTATAAAGAGTGGGGGGAGGGGTAGGGGGAGGTGTGGGGATGAAAATGGGTATAGTTTATTCTGAATGTATCTCTTCCCTAACACTTGCCTACCCGCAGATCTTCCATGTTGCTTTTGGAATACATTTGCATGTGTTTAAAAACAGGGCTTCCGAAAATGTGGGAGAGGAAAAAAAAAGTTCTGTGTTTACTCTTATCCTATGTGAGGTACTTTGTTTGAATGAAAATGTAAACCTTAACTCCTTTTCGGTTCCAATTTGAAATAATACGCAGACTAATCCATAAATTAATGGTCACTATATTTTATTATAGGCCTATTTTTCAATTTTAAAATTCCGTTACACATTTTTATATATTTTTCCATCCTACGCTCCTAAGCGTAAAATAAATCCATTGATATTTTTTTAAATCGAATAATGCTTTTATTCAAATACCATGTATTATTATCCGTTTGGGTTATACGCTAATGGATTTAGAGATTGGTAAGGCTATATTTATAGGAAGTGCACCCGCATTTCCGTGGAGGGAAGATGGGACTTTTTTTGGAAAACCTACACTCAGTACACCTGACCGAGATTCAAACCTCAAAATCCCTGTCATCGACAGTCTAGTCCATCCCAAGTGTTGCGTGTTAGACCATGCGGCCACCGAAGTGAATAAATTTGCATCGGTTGAGATATTTCAAAATTATCAGTCAGATTAATATCTTAAGGCATTCAGTGATCGAGGGCTATGTAGGAGATTACAATTTCTAATAGGATTTGTTTTTTAATCAAGGCTATTAAACGTTCATTTTATAAATAAACTGATTATATTACCATACCGATTACACATTGGCTTAGCTATAGAACAAGCAAAGCATTTCCTTTCTAGGTTGTTCATTCATTGTTATGATTTGAGTCACACCAATCCAACCATTAATTCAACTTTTTATCTTGTCGGAAATCAAGTGATGGATGTTTAATTCAATCGACAAATGTTCCACCAATTGAGAAAAATATCGTTAGTTTTATTAACTTAGTGATTAGCAAATTTCATTTCGACAAATTGAATTAGTAAGATACATTTATTGGCAAAGCTGATGTTGGAACCCATTCTTCATTAATAAAAACTTGCAATTAAATTAAAGTAGTTGAAAAGGTTTTAGGCCCAATTAAATTAAACTATGAATACTCTTTAATAACGGTATATTTTAATCTCAACAACGTTGTAAATAGTATTGCAAGATAAATACTATTCTCAAAAATAATGACAAAAACAAATCAGTTTTATAGCAATGTAGTGTCAGTGGCTTTGCAGTTATTTGTCATGTATCAGTTTTATCCCATTCATATTTAGAACAATTTATTCATGAATTATAAATAGTATGTGATGTAGAAGGCGATGGTAAGTCTGCACAATGAATTAAATGCTAGTGTCATGACAATTTAAGTCTTGTAGCATCTGCAATCCAATAAATACCATATGTTGTGAATTGAGGCTAATAAGACAACGTATTCATTATCACGCGCCTAGGTTGCGTACACAATACATCGTGAGGGCTGTTGTCCCACTTTGTTAAGCCCCACAATTCTGAGCATGGAGCTGTTTATCTTAGTGCATTGGTATGTTAACAGGTGATAATAGCGTGAGAGTATCAGACACTTGTCATCCTTAGTGTGCAGACCATTGTCTGGAAGTGTATTGTCCTCGGTAAACTGGAGATCGCGCGCTTCTCTAAGGGAAATTCCTAGACCTGCCAATGTCAGGGTCTAGCTTTATTTCATCTCTATCTTAAACAATAACGGTTTTTCCTTTATTATTCTAGAGATCAATAATCGCGTAATCCCTTAGATTTCTTTCTTAACTGATTTTCCTCCCAGAAAAAGAAACGATCTTTCCATCTGGTTACATGTTTGTATCTATTCTGATTACTCCCTTCTTTTTCCCGATGTTTGTTTAGGGATCTCATTTATTCTTCAGCCTCCTTAATCTAGGTTTGTGTCTATTTTATATTTCTACTTCGACAATAAGATGTTCCAATTCCTCGCACCGTTCTTCGCTTTAAGTTGGTTTACTCCACTTGATTCCTCTTTCTCGTGGATTCTCAACCACTATGCTCATTCTTTTCCTTTTTCTTTCTTATTGCATGGCATCTTGATTTTGCTTTTTTCTAAACTGCTATGTGCTCTTTCCGAGCTACGCTTTTCTGGTTGATTGTATTTTTGTTTCTTTTAGGATGTTGTAATAATTTAGAAAATTTATCCAAACAGGTTTCATACGAGAGACGAAACTAAGTTTAATAAGATATTTAGAAAATTTATTTTATGTTTGTGTTGCAGTGCAAATCAGATTGTAATTGTCTACTTCAGCTCACACTTTTTTCTTTATTATATCTGTTTTCTTATTTCTTTCTTGGGTTATCTTTCAATGTCTTATTTTAAAGAGTTGTTTTTAGCTCTTCACTCTAAATTTTTTCCCCCTTATATTTTTATTTTCATCCTTATCCATCTTTCTCTTAGAGATCAACGAGGCGTAAGCTGGTTCTGTTTGTTCCTTATAAGCTTACAGAGGGGGAGGGGGGTAAAGGGATGGGAAGAGTCGGGCATTTTGAAGGTATCTATTACACGAGCCATTCTCTGGTGAGACCTTCCACATCTTCCAAGACCCCAACAACTTTTTATCTACCAAGATATCTCCAGTGTTTCGGTCGTCTACAACTCCATTTCCCTCCCCCCTCGCCCCTTCCCAAGCCAGCCACACACAAAACTATTGTTAAGTTCCAACTCTACCACATAGAGTCTCATTGATATCAAGTTAACATCTACCCCTTTCTCTTCCCATTCAGTTTCCTAAAATGGACGTTTATGTTGTTTGTGAAGTCACTTTAGATACGAAGTGTAGTCATTCCCATCAAATAATATTTTGTCTCTTAAAGAAACAGTTTGTTGTATTGTGGAAACGCTTCCGAACTGTTTTAATCTTTTTTAGTTTCTTTTTTTTTACGAGCCAGTGGCGCACTCAGAAGCTTACCTAAGGGTCGATTACACTGGGCGAGATTACTAGCTGGGTATGTAGCCATTCAATGTTATTATTTTTGTACTTTTTTTTTTTCAAATCTGAATTTCGTTGGCACTTTTTTTTTAAATCTGTTGTAACGATATATCTATTTGTGAGCCTGGTGTTAAAATGCAGTCCATGCATCCAACACCTTTTTATTGTTCTATATATTGGCTGTAATTTACATATTTTAAAATGTTACTTAAACTATTTTCTATCTTTGGGGGAGAAGGGTAAAATATTCCCTTCCACTTACTCTCTCAGGGATTTCTGCTCACCCCCTAACCCCCATCTAAGCCACTTTGACTAGCAACTCTATTCTATTCTTAACAACAAACAGAAATAGTATGAATCAACGAAGCATTTTTATTTAAAAAATATACCGGTTAGTTTGAAAATGCACACACACACATATATATAAATTTATTTATTGTCATAATTTGGTTAGGAATCACCATAATAAGCTTTGTTTTTTTTCAAAGAGGAATTGTATGAATATTTTTTAATGGTACCCGAATAGTAAATGTTCTATATTGATGTAGTTTTGACGTGGCCTACCTGTGTACCATCATGCATGGCATACATTATTGTGTATATGCAAGTTATAGCTTAACCTTCAAAGGAAAATGATCTTTCAACACATTTTAATAAAACATATCCCGCCTTGGCGGCCATGTGGTCTAAAGCCTTGCTCTCACAATAGACTAGACTGCCGAAGACGGGTAGGTCAAGGTTTCAATCCCTTTCACAAGTATGAGGGTGGCTTTTTCCTCAATGGTATTCCACTATCCCTCAAAACAAATCTGGGCAGACATACTCTAAACTCAACCTTTCTGATCACGAACTCAATTCCATAATTAGTGTGTATAAATAAACCGAGCAGGTAGTAAGACGCGGTGCTAAAAAGAAAGGTTAAAATAATATTTTGATATTATGTTTAAGTTAGCCTCTAATTTAATTTCGCGTTTCACCACACAATGTAAACCAATAATGGTTTAATATTTAATAATATTTTAAGTTTTTTTTTCCTTTGGTTAATTTTATATTCTCTAAATAGCTGCAATGGTTGTTTAGAAAAAGAATATATATATAGTGTGGTTTTCAATTTCATCTCTAGATGTTTTCTGTGCTGAAGCATTTCTTGATAATTAGTATTTTATTCTAAGGTTAGATGGCTTAACTATATTTTTCGCATTAATATCATCTCAGGGTATTTAAACAAAATAGTTTTCCAACTTATTGACAATTTAAGAAGATTTTGACAAAAAAAAAGATAATAAACATATGTATGTATATGAGGAACCAACTCAAATGGGTGGTTATGGAAAAATTATCAACGACTGTTCAAAAAATAAAATAAACATTGACTCGAAAAATATATGAGATTAAAAATTAAAATGGTGTGGTTAAAAAGAAAAATCATTTCTCCCTCTCTTACATGTAGATTTTGGAAATGGTGGTGTATGTATTACCTATAGAACCGTTTTGCCCCAGTCTACGATCTCGTTTAGGGGGACTTCATAGCTTATTCACTTTTAGTAGTAGTTCGTTCGTTTTTCTCCTTATTTTGTTGGTCGTTCATTTCTGGTGTTTACTATCGAGCTCGTTATTCCCAATGTCAACGGAATAATTTGATATAGGTACGGCCATTTTCAAACGTGGCTCATGATTTAGTTAGAGAAAGAGAACGAATCAAGCATCATACATGTGTGATCTACTTTTGTTTCAATTAACATTTACATAATCTATACTGGCGGTGTCAGACTCATAACGAACTGGATTTCTGATGGTGGGGGAGTTCAAAATTTGAATTTCAACATGTAGCATTTAATTTGGTATTTTAAATGCTTACTTTTGCTCGAGTTTTTTCTGTTCTCTCTCCATACTCTTGTAGGTGCACTTACACTAAAAGTACCACCCCTTCCTTTACTTCATAGACTAAGCCAACTTAATCATAATATTATATACTAGACCCTTCACCCCCCTCCCCCGCATTATTATTTTCAACACACATATTGAAGAATCATCATAGACTCTACCATAAAATATGAGTGACTATCGAACATTTTTATGAGGAATAAATTAAATTAAAACAAAAATTCAAAATAAAATATAGCCTATGTTACTCGCTGATAATGTAGCTTTATATTGGTGGAATAATTTTTAAAATAGGTCCAGTAGTTTTTGTGTTTATCCATTACAAAAAAAACTTTCCTCTTTATAATATTAGTGTAGATTTTCCTCATTGATGGGCAAGTTTACAAAATGTATGGCTTATCTAGTCATGATTTCTGGTCACATGAAGGTCACGGCTCAAATCACACCTGAATGAATTGAGATTTTTTTTTTTACTTAGTTGATTTCCCACTCTCCCCCCATGCCTATGCAGAGAGATTTCCTATTATAGCACCTTGCTCATCTTTACACCATAAGCCTCAGTAAAACATGTCAAGGCAGGCGGTTAGTAAGATGCGTAGTGTTATAACAAATATATATATATATATATATATATATATATATATATATATATATTAATTTAATCAAATCAGGTTAACAAATTATAGCCCAATGAGCACGGTAATATATTATACTATTCGCTATTATTATTATTATGTATTATTATTAATATGTTTTCCAAAATATAAAAATAAACATTTTTGTACATATCTTTTAAAAGCATCTCGGTAATTGAGAACTTTCCAAACTTGGCACATTCATAAATTTGGTAAAGTATGGAGAAACGAATGTGTAAATGGTTAAAGCAAGTGGAAACAAGGAAAAGGAGGGGTAGGGAGGTGGAAAAAAAAGAGTAAAAAGAAAGAAAATAAAAGGAAAATAAATCAAACTAACTGCAATGGAAAGTAGGGAGACAATCTAACGACACCATATAATATCTTGAAATTAAGTTTAAGAAGAAATGGTCTGGTAGTGGCAGAATTTCTGGTAGAGGAAGAAAGGAAGAGAGAGAGGAGGGGTGGAGAAGGGACCATGGCACTGTAAAAAAAAGGGGGGGGGGTCTCTTACAAGAATTGAGAAACAAGAGCCAAAAACCAAACTACCTTTAAAAGAAAATGTTATCTATGGAACGTAACTTTTTTAATTTTGCAAATTTTTTAAGTGAGAAAAAACACTTTTGAAGGCATATTGATAAAATATTAATGTGAAAATATGGATTCAGAGTGATTCTTGTAATATTATTAAAGGTGGAGATAGATGTAGAGTCGGTAACACAAAAAATAAGATACTTAATTTATAAATATAGTACTTTTCTCAACGTTCCTTTTAAATTTAAATTTTTAAGATGTATTTGTTACACTGTGCCCTACTAGATATACAGGATATGTACAATTAATTACAATAATAAAGTAGTGAGGAGGCAGGTATATTTTAGCAAAAATATACCGGCATTTTTCTAGAGAAAAAATAGGATATCATTTGAATAAACCACCCCCAATACACCAAGTATGGATTATATCATAATGACTTTCACATCAACAACAAACCAGAATAGATTACCTTGACGTAAGGTCCGGGTACCTCTAACGTTTCCCGTCACATGGAACACTCTGCAGATATTTAGCCTGGCCCGATAAAGGTGGATTTACTTATCGTGGTACCATGCCCACATTTGTCAGATACTTCCAGGGACGCTCGGACGTAAACATTGCCCACTTCATCCACTAGAGCGCTTTATAAAATCCAACGGCGCTATGAATAATCTGTGACCTACGTCATAACATGATCGTTGAGTTGGTGGTTTTGCAAATGAGACTAGTTTCGTGTCGGCTGTCCAGTGGTACGGTTTCTTAAGTGTGTGTTGGACTTGAACGGTTGTGCTGAGAAGACCCTCTGTCTCCGTTGCGAGGATTTGGTGCTGACATTTAGTGGCCGAGGTAAGGTAGACCATTTAATTTTATTTAATTACTATAATATATATATATATATATATACTGTCTCTTATGAGTTTCAAAGTTGTTTTACTTTTCGTAATGTTTACAAATTTCACCAGTTCTAATGGGACTTGAATGAAATAATCTACCGGTCTTGCAGGGTGAAAACTACTTGGCGTAAGACCATTTGATCTGATTGGATTAAGTGTTATGTATGATAATAATATTCTATCAAAATTGTGATATTTTACTAATTTGTGTCCGCCATTGATATATATATTGGGCCAAGTTGGGGAATAATACTTGATGTCCACAATTTGGGTTATCACTCGGTGTTACTATGTAGGATGATTAATTTGATCACTTATAACTTCCCCTAATTAGCACTACCTGTATGATAACTTCATAATTGTGCCAGAATATTTTATTTTCATGCTATTTATTTTTAACTAATTACCTAAATGTCAGGTCTGGTTGTTTTATGTAAAACTAAACACTTGGATTATTGAGGTATTAATGGTTTTAAAAACGTTTTTAACAGGATAGAGATCCCTGCACTATTTTGTGGAAAATTTAAGACCCCCTTTTTATTAGTTATATTTTATATCAAAGTTTATACTTGGAATGTTGATGGTAAAGTCATTTTTTTAAACTTATTATATATAAAACTTTTAGTAGATTTAATTAAATCTGGTAATTGACCTTTTTAAGGGGTTACATTTATGGCTGGAACCATACTATTTATACACGTGGTTTAAAGGGTTTCTGACTGTGTCTGGGAGTCTGGGGTTTATTTACCAGCCCATGTTCTGCCAACTACGGAACCCTTGACTGATGACCTGAGGCACTCACGAGTGAAATTTTGCCGAGTTGCATAACAACTTTGATACCACTGAGGTTCCGCGTGGAACGTATGGTCACGTGTGTCGCCAGACTCACCGAGACCAATTAAGAGATAAATTAGTGTTTTTTTTTCAAACTTAACTTCAAGGATGCCGGCATAGGAAGATCGACTTTAGTTGGAATTATCCAAGGAAGTGACCGCTATTGACTATCGTCGAACCCACGTGACTCCTGTGTCTACTGTAGGGAGCGTTAGCTTGAACCTATGTACACATTAATCTGGTTCTTTCAGCGTGATGACAACTCGAAGTTCACAATTTGTTTTAGTATCTAGTAACCTTTATTTGTATCGTGTTGGGTTATTTATTAGGAATGAACTATAATTATTTGTAAAATATATTTAAATGTAGTAAGGAAACAACTTTTTAAATATAATCATAGAATTCAAAATGGAAAAGAGTTGAACTTTGGAATTTAATATAAATTCCAAAGATCAAATAGAGTAAGATGTGGACCTAGGATTGTGCAGAAAGTTAATTGAAATTAGGAAATTACACTTTATATTCATCATAATATGAAAGAGTTAAGAACACATTAAATTAATACAATACACACACACACACATATATATATATATATAACACATTAAAATAATATAGTTTAAACATATCAGTTTAAGTTAATTGTGAAGATTGTTGTAAAACGACAGATTGTATAAGTGTAAGAGTAGTAGAAGTTTATGAATTAAAAATATTAAAATGATGTAAGATTGACATATATTATCATTATTATAGTTCTTAAGGATTATGTGTGATAGTGTTGATTTAGCTATTTGTATTATTATTAGCTTAAGCCTTCAGGCCAATGAAAATCCCTTTCAAACAAAATATAGGCTCTCAACGTTGAATATTTAATTTAGAAGTAATTTTGTTAAGTGTTAAGTTTAAGTTAAACTCTATGAACGTTGCCGATGATTGGCCCATTAGACTTTTGTATCCGATTAAGGCTCATAACGTTTTGAAGTTGTTTATAAATACTTTCATGTGTTTAATAAAATTTGAGTTATCCCTCGATTACTTTTGAATCTCATCCTAATTACCTATGATAGAGCTTCCGATATGATTAATCTATGGAGTGGTTAATGATGGATACTTAATACTGGCTGGGAGAATACCTAACCAGAGGAATAACCGGATAATACAATATAGTTATTCTGCTTTTCCTTTTTTTTAGGTACTCCTAGCTTATATGAGTCATGTTCATTTTGTGCATTATTACAGTAACACAATTGAAACATGTTCATGGTTTGAATAAACGTTAGTCTATATTGTTTATTAGCAGGTTTTGCAGATTCGATCATGGTAAACCTATTAGGGCCAATGGATATAATATTTATTGGTGGTTTAAGTAAAGGGCTGAAATTGATCCCTGTCTGAACGGTCACTTATCAGTCTGGGTCTACCTTACTAGGAGGGTGTTGATATTCAACCTTACATCTTGCGAATGAACGAATTCCTCGTTATAGTTCATGTGCACTACCGCCAACGAGATGGCGCCCAACAGTCAAAACTCTCCTGGGTCGACCTTGAATTTAGTGTGACCGTTACCAAAAGCTTCATGACCCCACCCTTCTTCACTGCTGCAACCCGGGAATGTTATATGCCTCATGAAGCAGTTACTCATTTTTCTTGAAATTTGTTGGTTTTAAACAGTCTATTAATGACTTATTTTCGTTTGAAGGCGGCCTAACTCAATTCATTGTCCGGAAGGTCTAACTAAGAAGTTACTCTCGTGTTAGACTAGCCTTTTGATGAGGGGGGTCGAATCCCGAACGGGTCTACTGAAAGAGGTTTTCCCACCTCCTCCCGAGAAAATGTATGTAGATTACCTTAAATTGCTTCCTTCCCTATCCCTGCCCCAATAGAGTAATTTATATAGAATTATCCGCAAAGCCTTAACATGTATTAAGACGTGGTGATTAAAAAATATTAAGGTAAGCATGAGAAGATAATCTGAGAGTAAATGCACCTGTATGATCGTGAAAAGATAATTAAAAAACCACCATAAAAATTACTATCTGTAATTTGAGTCCTAGCCTTTTCGTCAAAGAGCTTAAAAGTGCAATGTGAATCTAACGCCTTAGAGTACAATTTAACCCCTGTATATCACAGTTATTTTTAGTATTTTAATTAATAACAATATAAGCATATAAACTAACCGTTATGCAACGCACACACGATTATACTAACCAAAATATATTCCTAAAATAGTCCTGAATAATACAACACATTCATAAACTATAAGCATATCTAGAGTAAAACTAATATCACGCTAATTAGAAGCTAATTAAAAAATAATCATTTCTATTTCTTTAGATTGGTATTCATTAAATCAACAAAAATAAAACCTATGTTTTTAAATCTAAAACAATTGTACCAAATTTAATGTTCGTTTATCAATCCTATTCCCTGTTTAAGATCGTAAAGCAATAAAACGCGAAGATTAAATAATATTTTTATCACCATGGAAAGAACCGTTAATTATATTCCCTTCGGTGGTCACGTGGTATAACGAGCTACTCTTTCAGTAGACTAGACTGCCGATGATAGGAAGATCGAGGTTCGGATCTCGGTCGGATGTACTAAGGGTGGTTTTTCCACTCTTCTTTCACACAAATGCGGTTACACTTGATATTAATATAACCTTACTATTTTATAAAATTATTAGTGTACAGCCCAAATGGGTAGCAAGACGTTGTGCTTAAAAAAACATTTAATTAATCAGAGTCACCAAAAGTTCACATTATTTAAAAATATATGTGTCAAAATCGATCCTTAAGTAGACTAAGATGTTTAAATGTTCTGGTATGATTTTCCTTTGATGTGGAGGCTATAGTTCGAATCCAGATCAGATGTACTGAATATGATTTTTCCTAAATGCTTTTTTCCGTACTCTTTCTTCATGCAAATACGGGTAGTTTCCCTCAAAATCATTCATCTCATTTCCCTATGCTATTAGTGTAAATATGCGGATATCCCGGATGAGTGGTAAGAAATCAATCACATAATATTCTAAGGATTAAAAATAAATAACACATGACATAGAGTTTAAATTATACACATGATAACTTATTATCTACAGTTTAAATTTATTACCAAGAAACTTATCTAACAGCTATAATTGCTACTATATCTTTGTTCACACATTCATACGTCAAATTATGTGATATAGAGATGTCACTTTTTATTGATATTTTAATATGTGGGTTCTACCTATAAAACAACAATAATTATATAGTTATGGCTTATCAATGATTACTGAAAAATAATATGATTGTATTTTCCTAACGTTTCTTCCTACCAAAATCTTACTATGATAGTTTTTAGATAAACTTTTGTCTAAGACAATCGAAATATTATTAAATGATAAGTTAATGTATTCATTGTACCAGTCAGATGATAGTAATTATAGTAGTTTTTACTAACCTGATTAGGTGGCTGCATAGTATAAGGCGTGACTCTCATTTTAGATTAGACTGACAGTGACAAAAATATCTTGGTTTGAATCCCAGTCGGGTGTACTGAGAGTATTTTTTTTACAAAACCGTTTTCCACTCTCCCTCCACGCAAATGTGGGTGTATTTTCTTTAAATTCAACCTTCCCCATTCTTATATCAGTAAAGTTAATTATTACATATGCGTATAGCCTGATCAATTAGTAGGTTTGAATATCTTTTGCAGTACCCCTAGACAATTTTAATTAATATTGAATGTAATTAATTTATAAAGGAGACATCTAATTCAACAATATTTTTTAATATGACATAATTATTTATCGAGCGTTTCAAAACTGGATGTTTGAACTTCCGAGCGAAATTTACCTCACCCCCACATGATGAGAAATATTACAGCGTCATAAAGTGGAATCTAAGAACAACCCATTTTAATTTGTAATACGTCAGCAGGTTTTATTGCCAGTCATTAAAATGTGTACTCTATTAACCCTAGCAACTCAACCGAACGTAGTAGACATTATTATTTTATTGCCAAATAAAAAGGCTCTTAACCCGCCTTATCTATTTACTACGAAGCTTGTATTCAGATCTTACGAATTTCCTATCGTATCGAAAATAAATTTATAGTTAGAACCAATGTGAATAGCTATCTAGCAATCGCCAAGGTGTGAGTGGGACGAAACGCTATCAAAGGTCAATATTTTTGTAAACAAAACACTTTTTTTTCGTCAAAATAAATAAAACATTAATATAAAGCTTGTTTAATTTTGGTATTTCTACAACTCTGAAATGACAAGTTATTTTATATATCAAAGAATGGTGAAGATATTATCAAAATTATACATTTTTATTCAAGTATATTACCCTCAAAGTCACATTCATGGAAAAATAAGATTAGCATTCCCCCCTGACCCCCCTTAGAACCACTTTTTATTACCCATTCGGTTTATATGCTAATGTACTAATAACGTTGCTGGTTTTAGTGTCTAAGAAGGATATATTAAGAGGAAGTGTAGCCGCATTTGCGTGGAGAAAGAGTGGAAAACGATTTTAGAAAAATTACTTACAGTAACCCCGCCCAATACTGTCATCGGCAGTCTAGTCCACTGTTAGAGTAGCGCGTTAGACCATCTGGCGACCAAAGTGAGTAATTCTAATGTTAAGCACTGCTTGAATATAAATTTTAATCAAAGCCGTTAAAGCCAATTTCAAAAATATCAAAATTTTCTATCTCCACTCATAAAAAACTACCTAAAATTAAGGTATATATTTTTTAGGTGTATATATAACAAAAATTAAGGTATATACAATATACATACATATAACAAATTAAGGTTCATTTATTTATGGGTAGAGAAAGACAATTTTGATTTTCTTGAAATTGGTTTTCATGGCTTTGATTAAAATTTATATCCAAGCAGTGATTAACATTAGAAATACTCTCTTTGGTGGCCAGATGGTCTAACGCGCTACTCTTACAGTGGACTAGACTGCCGGTGATAGGGAAATCAAGATTTGAATATAGGTCGGGGTTACTGAAAGTAATTTTTCTAACATTTTTTCCACTCTTTCTCCACGCCAATGTGGCTACACTTCTTCTTAATATAACCTTATTAATCCCTGAAACAACCAACGTAGTTAATACAGAAGCATATAAACCGAGCAGGGTAATAAGACGTGGTGTTAAAAAAAAACTATGTTAATCTTATCTTTCCATGAATATGACTTTGAGGGTAATTTACTTGAGTAAAAATGAATAGTTTTGTTCATATTTTTACCAAACTTTGATATGTGAGATACCTTAGAATTTCAAAGTTGTAAAAATAAAATAAAAAACTTTAAATTATTGCTTTATTTATATATATTGTATTCCAAAATTTTCTCTTGGAAAACTTTTGAAAACCTTAGATACTAAACCTTAGCCTGATTGGGAAAATGGTTTCACTTTTAGTTCACGATACAGACACAAAGACAGAGAGGCAGCATCGCAAAAACACTTTATTGTATTCAGGGGGTCATCAAAGGTCAATATAAATAATGATCAAAAAGAAAAAAGATGAAACTCGGTTTAAGTCCACTATATTTTCAGGAATGCATTTTGAAAAAAATCGCCCCACGTAGTGTGTGTGTGTGTGTGTATGTATATAGATAAATTAGTTATATCTAGATTGTACATAGACTTCCACGAATCCATGAGCTTTATTTATTCAAATAAATGTATATCAGCAAGATAAAACGTTGAACAAGTGTTTGTTTGATGAAACAAAATATTCATAGTTTCAAATTATTATTTTTTGTTCATTAGATATAAAATTAAAATAAAATTGTCGCCAGATTGTTTCAGTTTAAATAATATTATTTTTGGCATAGGCTTTCGGCGTAATAATGTTATGTTTATGAGGTGATTGATAGACTGCACAGAAAAGTCTCGTAATAAAATCATATTTTAAACTAGAATGAAAAAAAAACACAGTGCATAAATAGGCTTTATGGAAATGTAGTGTTTATTTTTGTTCAATAGCGTGCTTTTAAAAAGAATGTGATAGTCATGCATAAACTAATCGGATGAAGATTTAAAAAAAGTTCATCTCTTTTTTTATCCGATAAATTCCAAATTTCACAGAGTGTAAATTTGAGTTGAGTAGTGAAAAATGAGTTAAAGTGAAATGAGAGAAAGCGTTTGAAGAGAAGTGGAAAGGAGTAAAGTAAAACGAAATAGAGAAAGCGATTTCCAACTCTAAAGTGTAAAATACAGATAAAATAGTGTAATGCCGTTGACTATTTGGTGAATTCAAAGCTATTTTGCGAAGCAGGTTACCTACTGACTTGATGCACTTATTAATTTTAAACGTAATAGTAATAAATATTAACTTTCTTTTTTCCTATTTTAAATAAAAATATTTTTTCACTGACTACATCCTGACTGGAATACTCTTACTGGACATTTCGGTGAATAAAAAATAACCCGAATTGTACAAAGTTTAAAAAAAATTACAAATAAACAACCCCTTATATTATGAAATAAATTGTGAAAATATTATACTGTTTTTAGAACAATTAAAAAAATATATGATATTGTTTCAATGTTATATTTATAAAACCCACAGAATTAAACGAAAATACATAAACATTTGAAATACGATCTTGACTTTCTAATACGTCACAGATTGGCAACATATTTAATGATAGTACCTATTATAGTAAAAAATATATAAAAATAAGAGCAATAGTATATAATATAAAATCAAATAACAGTAATAATTGTATGGGTAAAGGACAACGAAGAATCTCTTAGACTTGTAGTAAATATGTATTTTTGCCCCCGGACTCAACATTTATTTGTTGATATATTCGTGTAATCAACCGGTAGAAAACAAGTTCTAGGTTAGCTCAGGTAACCTACTAGAATAATAATAGATTTACTTTTATCAAACAGCAACCCACCAATTATTAAATCAAAGTACAATGACCTTTAATTTTTAGAAACCTACTGCGCCCAAGACACGCAAATCTAATGCTGATGCCCTAATGATCGGGGGAGAGGAAGGGGCTCTTGAGGATGGTTTGTTCCACTCTGGGTCGACCTCTGGTGGTCTTGAAGTAAAGTGCTTACCTCAGGACCCGACATTCGTGGGTTCAAACCCAGCCGGGGATGACAGATTTTTCTTGAGCTATATAAATCGGTAGCACAACT
>CABFOW010001618.1:0-39956 GCA_902141385.1 Timema californicum
CAATCACCCTACCATTACACATTAGCGTAAGTGCGTACAACCCGAACGGGTAGTAAGACGCGGTGATAATAATAATAATAACGCCGCCTGAAGTTTAGTTTGTACATTACTCTTGAGACATGACTAACTTAGGGCAGAACAGAAACGTAATCACATGACAAGCTTTAAGCCAATAACCATATCCCAACCTCATCAGCGTTGTTCGCTCGGTGCGACTCGGAAATAACTTCAGCTTTCCTTTCTCTGCACGACAACGTCTTCTTGAGATACCTAATCAAATGTCAAAACATACCCCTGAGATCTGTGCACATACGCCTAAACTACAGTAGCCCCATGTATTTTTTTGGTGCTGACTGACAGCTCACAGCTGACTTCTGACAGCCAACATTTAGGTATATACATAATTTGGTCTGGTAACTTTTCAGAGCTTTTAGCTGTCAGCTGTGAGCTGTCAGTCAGCACCAAAGAAGCCATGGGGCTACTGTAACTGACTCGATCAGTGCGTATGCGCGTATGTACCTACAAAGCGAGATGTTAGTAGACAACTATATCAACAGTTGTGAAATGATCTGAAATAACTTGTTGAATGGAAATAATGTTTGCCGCTCTTGTTATTTATTGATTTGTTCCTCTATACAATACAATAATTAGAAAACATCCGCCGTGATAGTAGTCTTAAAGATCTATCCACTAGAAAATCAAATATGTTTATAATAAGATGTTTGTAATTGTTTCTACACCTTTTAAAGTTTAGTAAGGAGAGATAATATATTTAAGAAACAATAAAAATGTTATGAAAATAATTTTAAAAGTTCTCAAAGAAGGTTGTAATAAATATTAAACAAGCTTGGAAAATATCCATAAAACGCTATTAAATTTTATTTAATAAAGAATGAATGCTCATATCAAATATTTAGTATGAGAGCCTTTGTAACAATATAAAAAACATATTCAAATTAAAACATAATTTATTTAAAATATAATTTATTTAGCACCACGTCCTACTATCCGTTCGGATTATACGCATTATTTAGGAATTAGAAAGATTAATAAAAGTAAAATGTATGTGTCAAGAAACTGCGTGAATGGCCAAGCGGCCAAAATGTGACCAAGTTAATTTCGACGTAGTTCTACATCATCAATAAAGAAACACAAACAAACCATGATTAAACCAAACTTCGTCTCAAATACAAACCGTTGGTCTTCTAGTGCGCTATTGGGAGAAGTCGCACGTGTTGACGATTGACTCGCTACTAGGTCGAGGTATTTGCCCTGAATAGACCAATCAGCGAAGAGCATTGCGTACAGCCAAATTAGTCCTTAGAGCTTATGGGGATGGTAAGGGGTGAGGGTGGGCAGGTGACTCAAAAAAGTTACAATAAAACTGCCGAGGCACCTTAGGGAAAACTTTTTCCCCCATTTTTTACCATCTTTGTTTCATTCTTTATCTAACCTGGTTAGTCCTACTTTTCCGAAGAACTTTTCACTTTGTCGAAGCTCCCTCCAGAGTAACACTGCTATAAAACGGGTACTGAATAGAAACTATTTCTTAAATTGAATTTTATTATGTAAAATTTGATAAGACGTCTACATGAAAATTAAAACTCTATCGGTTTAGTTAAATTAACATGATTTAAAAGCTAATTTATCGTTAAATCCCAATTTAAATTTGTTATAAAAGTGAATATATTTTTGAAGTTCTTCTTTAGGTATTTAACAGTTATATTTCAAAAATTATCATATATTGAAGACGAGGGCTAATTTTAGTCAGAGCTATATTTTAAAAGGTTATGAAAAAATGTATGTATTGATTGATCAAAGTTTTATTTTGAACAATTATTTAGTGGCATCACAACATTTTTTAATGAAATTATGTTTGGTTGAATAAAACTGAATAAAATATGTTATTGTACACAACGTTTACCCTGAAAGGTAATGAGGATAAATAAATGCTCTCGGTATTTTTTTAAAAATATTATTTCTTCGTTGTATAATAACAATAAATTTTAGTTCATAAATATGTTTCATCCAAAATTAACTAAGCAGATTTGTTCTGAAATATATCTGTACTGAATTTTGTATTATAACGTGTATTACTGAAGTCTTTTATTTATACGCCATTCACCCTGAAAGGTAACAAACTCGCCTTGACTGATCAAAACATGACAATCTTTAATAGTAGAAACGAGGAGGGTAATCTTGTAATCTTGCGGGGTAAACCGAGTTTATATCAATTAAATGAGATAAAATTTGACACACACTTCAGTTAAAAATTAATATGCTTCAAACTAAATTTGTTTCTCTAGTTTTTGGTAAAATATGTTCGCAAAACAAATTTAATATTGTATGAGACAAAGGGCACTATATTGAGAAAATGTATTTATCTTCTTTAAGAAAAAACCCAACTTAATACCTATTATGTAAATGAAATACCATTTTAAAGTTTCCATGACAAGGTTTCACGAGTATTGTCTCACGGTTGAGAAAAAAAACGGAATTGCTCTTAGTTAGCAAAGAATGTGTATTTCCTTCCATTTATTTTTTGCCAATGATTCGATCTTGATGAATTATTACTTTGAAATTAGATATGAATAAGCTGTTTTAAACTAAAGTAGGCTAATGAAAATTTTTAATGGTTTTTCTCTTTTTAAATAGACAATGGGGGTGGGGGGGGGTTAGCCGTTTTTAATTTAATTCCAATATGATTATTTTGCTATATTTTGTAAATTGGATCGTACTCATTTTATAATAGGCCTACAATTTTAGAATATTACAGGTTTGTTGACATTTATAATAATTCACATAAATTAACTAATCAATTTGAGATATTTATACAAATTACTTAATTGGACCATTTTTTTTTAACGTACCTACCTTAGTAATCTTAAAAACAAACCCTATGAAAGAACAATAATTCAGGTTTCCAGATAACAGTGGTTTTCCTAAAATTGTTTTACACCCTCCCTCTACGCAAATGCGGGTACAAGTCCTCTAAATTCAACCTTCTTAATCCATAATACATTAGTGTAATTAATACATAGGTGTATAAACAGAACTGATAGTGAAATCTGGTGGCAACAAAAAAGTACTAAATAAGCTAATGTCTTAGGGATGAGGAAGATGAAATTTTTAGGAAGTATATCGCATTTAGGAAAACCACTCTTAGTACAGCTGAACGGGATTAAAACCCCGATGTCCTTGTCTTCGGCAATCAGTGTATTACAATATTTACGCCTTGGTACATTCGGCCACCAAAGTAGGTAAAAAAAAATGTGTTGGTGACCTGGCGGTATAGGGGTAAGGTGTCAGACTTCTGTGTTGGGGGTACAGGGTTCAATCCTCGGTCCAGGCACAGATTTATCTGGTTTATAAACCCTTCTTTCCCTTCTGACAAGACGTGTATTAATCACAACTTGTGAATGTGTGGAATTCCAGGCCTCTACCGTGGTTCGGATCCCACGTTAAACTATCATTTCATCTCACAATCACCCTACCATTACACATTAGCGTAGGTGCGTATAGCCCGAACGGGTAGTAAGACGCGGTGCTAAATATTATTATCATTATTCTTCTAAGTCCCTCTTTTTATTATTATAGTTTTTAATTAAAAATATTTGATAAATTAGCAAGATTAGTATATTATTAAGATTATTATAAATTAAAATCGTGATCAATTAAAATTGTTAAATGTTTACTTGAAGGGACCTAATGCAAACCGATCCCCACCCCCCTCGATAGCAGACCCTGTATCTAGGTCCACGAAGTTGGCAGCACCCATAACAGCACAGATTATGACACCTATACCAATAGTTTGTGCGATCCGTCCTTGAATATAACCAAATACCATAAATGTCCACGCATATAAATTACTACATTTTATTTTATAACTTTTATCCACGACTGACTTTAATACTAAGAATTGTATATTTTCTGTTTTAATAGTGATTGAAGGGAATATGTTTATTTTTCCAACTTTTGATGGGCTAAATTCACTCGTGGTTCAAACGTCATGTAGTCACCGTTATACTCTGAAACTACGCCAACTCAAACAGTTTGCATCAAGTTTGGGCTTTCATGCGTAGTCAGACAGTTCTTCACAAAGAACATTACCAAAAGTGTTCTAAAACACACAATTTTATACTTCTGAGTATGAATATAAATATCATTTAATATCAAAATATAAAGTTTATTGCATGAATATTAAATTAGCAATATTTACTAAAGGAAATTAAATTACATAAGACATCAAAGTACGGTAAATTAAATATTTAGAATGGTATTTCATTTTAGTTTATTTGATCAAAAAATAGTTTTAAAACTACGTTTAATTTAAAAGTTCACATTTACACGTCTATTAAATTTAGTTTAAGTTTTTTTTTATCAAAAAACTTTAGGAATTCAATCTATGAATGTGGGTTGTGATGGGTGTTTAGGGGGCAAGGGGTTGTTTAATAACGTTTAGCTTTTGATCTAATTTACGCATTTTAACCAAAATTGGTACATTAGTATTATTTCTCAGAACAAAATTATATATAGTTATTTGAACCTTGAACTTAACCAAACTCGTAAATGATGATAAAACTCTCTAAAAACCTTATATAGTTATCATATTTGAACCAAATAGATAATTAAAAAAAATTATACCCACAGTAGGACAACACTTTTTAAAATTAAAATTTCAAATAATTTTAATAAAACTTAAGGTGGGAATGCAGGTAACGCTAGAAAGGGTTAGTGTTTATGCAGTTTTATAGCAAAATATTGTTTTGGTCAAAATAAATAAAATATTGCTTCTATACACACATACAGTTTTTTCTTCACACGGTGATATCAACAGTTGTTGAATATCTGTCAAGAGCATAGCGGCATTAGATACATTTTAAATTAAGAGAGAGAATTTTCATGAAATTCCAGGACACCCTTGACAGATATCCAAGAAATGGTGAGGTCACCCCGTTAATAAAATTAAGCTCAATGTTTGTATAGAAGTAATATTTGATTTTGACCAAAAAAAATTTTTTTAAAGAATGTAAGCATGTTGATTATGTTATACCTTTTATATACACACCTCCTTTATAATTTAAACAGTGATCAAATATCGATAAAATTGACATTTTTAAACAGAAAACTGCCTACTGCGTAATAAAAAATAAGAAAATGTAACACCTAATAAACATTGATACATTATCTTAGAGGAGTTGTTGAAAATATTACTATAAAAATTTCACTCGTTCTCGAGAAAACTGATATTTCCAAACGTATGATTTTTCCGCAAGAACTGTCCGGTAGCTAGCGCCATCTACGGTTTTCGTGATCCATCTGTTCTTGTTGGCGCGGAAGGATACTTTGGTCGGTTGTGAAGCCATGCCACGCCTTTCACCCTCCCTCCCACCATCCCACTAAATAGTTTTTAGACTTGCATTCGACAGGACCAAAGGCCTTAATGTGTATATATATATATATATATACATATAAATACACCTCATATTAAATATGAGTCTTATATTTAAAATAAAAAATAATATTCACAGATTAAGATGCCCAAAATTTCAATAAGTAAGTAACAAGGGGTTTCAAAATCAAATAAAATATTTTTGTTAACTCATAAGAGCTAGATTGACTCAGTTTAGTCAAATTTATCTGACACTTCATTAGGTTAGGTCAAGTAGGATTTTGATAGTAAGAAGACCCTTTTATAAAATACAAACACAATTTTTTTTTCGCTGTCAATTTTGGTATTATTTTACTGTATTACTGGCGTTATTTTATAGAGACACTCCGTCCACCCTGAAAGTTATCAGTTTTACCATGCACGTTACTACTATGGCGTAACTTATAAGAATTGGTTCATAGTGTAACTCGCCAAGAAGAGAATGGTCGCCAAGTTTCAAAGAAGAGCTTTATCTGACAGCTAAAATAGCTACTAACCGTCTCGGTGACGTAGTTGGCTAACGCGATAGTCGTGTTGAGCTCGACTGCTGAGGACGGGGAGATCGAGGTTCGAATCTCGGTCGGGTGAACTGAGGGGTTTTTTTCCTAAATGGTTTTCCACTATCCCTCGACGCAAATGCGGGTTCACTTCCTCTAATTCAACCTTCCCAATTCCTAATCCATTAGAGTAATTAGTACTTAAAGCGTATAACCCGAACGGGTAGTAAGACGCGGTGCTAAATATTGTATTATTAAAATAGCTACTATTTTTACTTTAATGTATTCATAAATCAAGACATGTTATCTGAAGCTGTTCACTTTTTATAGATATTATGAATACCTATAACACTAAATAAATAGTAAAATGCTATCAATTTTGACAAAAAATATTTGGGTATTTTTATAAAAGCCTCTTACTCGAAAATCGGACTTTATTGTTAGTATATACGAAAGCTTACAGCTGAAGATCACATAACTTGACGTATGAATACGTGAATTTTTTTAGCACAACGTCTTATTACCCGCTCGGTTTAGACACCTAATTACACTTATGTGTTAGGGATTAGAAATATTTTGATTTTAGAGGAAGTGCACCTGCATTTGCGTGGAGAGAGTGGAGAGCAACTTAAGAAAATCACCCTCAGTGCACCCGATTTCCCCGTCTTCGGCAATACGAGTATAGTCTATTCCGAGAGTAGCGCCTTATACCATGTGGCCACCGAAGCGGCTAATACGTGACAATAGATCGAATTGCTTTTTTTAGCTGTCGGATTAGGTTTTACCTATAGATTGTCCAAATCCTAGCAATTATTCTTTTTATAACTAAAACAAAACAATAAAGTTGTATTACGTACGGGTTTAGAGTGTCAGAACTCGCGAAAACTGTGACTTGTTGAAACAGCCTGTACGATAACTAGTGCAAGAGTTACAAGTTAGAAGTTACAAGTAAACTTTCTCGACTTGTGAAAAGAGAAAGTTGGGATGAGGCAGTGTTAGAGAACAAGGTCTCAGTCCCTGAAGAGGACATTGTTTTCTTACCCATCAAGAGAAATGACACTGTATTAAGGCCAAACTTGGGTAAAAAAGACGGTGTCACTTTTATTAAAGGTTCGAAACTCGCCCAACATGTTTAAGACTCCGTAAAAAATGTTATTGAGGGCTCGAAGGAATATGCTCGGGTCTAAACAGTTATTTAATATCTTCTTAAAGATATTGTTTTAAAAGTTGGGTAGTTCAACGATGGCTCATTAGGAAGGTTAGTTCATAAACTTTGTACCAAACAATATTTTATGAAGAAGGTTGATTTTTAAAGTTTGTACACAAAGTAGTTTATTAGGAAGGTTAGTTCACCACAATATTTTATTAGAAAGGTTAGTTTATAAAGTTTGTACCAAACAATAGTTTTTAGGAAGGCTAGTTCATAACAATACTTTATTAGAAAGGCGAGTTTATAAAGTTTGTACAAAACAATAGTTTATTAGGATGGCTAGTTCATAACAATACTTTATTAGAAAGGTTGATTTATAAAGTTTGACCAAACAATAGTTATTTAGGGAGGCTAGTTCATAACAATACTTTATTAGAAAGGTGAGTTTATAAAGTTTGTACCAAACAATAGTTTTTTAGGAAGGCTAGTTCATAACAATACTTTATTAGAAAGGTGAGTTTATAAAGTTTGTACAAAACAATAGTTTATTAGGATGGCTAGTTCATAACAACACTTTATTAGAAAGGTTGATTTATAAAGTTTGTACCAAACAATAGTTTTTTAGGAAGGCTAGTTCATAACAATACTTTATTAATCATAACAATACTTTATTAGAAAGGTTGACTTATAAAGTTTGTACCAAACAATAGTTTATTAGAAATGGTAGTTTATAAAGTTTTTATGATAGTTTATAAAGTTCATACTAAACAATAATTTGTGGTGTGTGTTGTCACCGGGTCCCGTTTGGGTTATCCCCATACTTACACTAATATATAGGGAGGGAAGAATTTAAATTAATTGTACCTCATTTTCTTAGCAGGAGGGTGGGAAACCTTTGAGAGAAAAATCACCCTCAATACACTTAGCCAGGATTCGAAGCCCGTTCTTCCCATGAACGGCGATCCAGCTCATTAAGAGAGTGACCCTGGAGACAGTATTAGTACCAATGCGGGTTTAAATTTATTAATAATTCATTAAGGCTTTTACTACCTCGTGGGAGTTTTTGACAAGATTTTGACAGTAATATTTATATATAAAAAAGGGGATTGATGATTTTGTATGGTAATTATAGTAAAGTTGCTAGAAACAGTTTTTCAAACTTCTACACAAGGTTTCAATACGACATATCTTACAATTTTACTATATATTTTTTGTAAAAGGCCAAATCTTAAGTTATACTTTTTTTTATCAAATAATCAGAAAAGATTGAAGGAGAGTTCGTTTTTGTATAGTTTCCACTAGAATTGTTTGTGTGTGTTCTATTTCGATTCACTTTATAATAAATTTTCTCCTTGACCTTTTTTTTATAACTTTTTAACTTGAGCCAAGTTATTTCCCTCGCTTCAATAAAAAGAAAATTGGGGGAGCTTTCTCGTGTCCATTACACTCTACGTTGATTTATAGCTTCCGCAAACTCTAAACATGGACTATCACAACCTCTAAAGGGCGTGTAAACAAACCACAAGACAAAATACCCTTTACAAAAAAATAATAAGGTAACTTTTTCTTTTTCCATCTAAGAATAATTTTACTTTCTCATTATATAGCAAGAATCTTAGTTGTGAAATTTTACGACCCCTAGATTTTGATGTACCTTAACGTATATGCACCCTTGATCTCAAAAAATATATTTTTATAATTCTATATGTTACCATTTCTAACTTTATGTTATCCGTCTTTCTGTTTGTATGCTATCTGAACATCTATTTGTCTGCTATGTATTTGATGTTTGGCCATACCAGGGGCTGCACATGAAACTGTTTGGTGGATTTCATTCAAATTTTATAATGAGATGTCATATGGTCGGTCATATCACCATGTGAAATCATAATTTTAATTTTACTTCTAGATTTAAGGATGATTTATCAATAAAAAAAAGTAATTATTACTCTTATTGTTGCTAAAAACTATTTTGTTGAGAATGCATATCTGCCGAGTATTTTACACGATCACTCTACTGGTTTTTATTTTAAGATAAATTAATTTATTTAGGACTGAGTTTGTATAATTTAAAAAAAAATATTCTAAAACGTTGGTTGAAAATTGGTATCTAGGGAGTGTTCCACAATATAAACAACAGTGTATACTTGTTCCCCGGAGGGAAATTCACCCATGAATAGTTTACTGAAAGCTATTGTTTGTCACCCGTTGGAGCTATACGCATATATACTGATTGGTATTATGTTAATGGGTTAAGGATGGGGATGGTTCGATTTAGCGGAAGTGTACCGGCATTTGCTTGGAAAGTTACACATTAAAACCAATCCTCAGTAGCACACAACGAATCGGGATGTCAGCTCCGATCTTTCTGTCATCGGAAGTCCAGTTTATTGCGAGTTTGACGCGGTTAATTAGACATCAAGACCAGTAAATATAACAGTGAATTAATAGTATTATTACCCACCTTTATAAACAAATTACTCCCCAAAAGTATTCTCTCAAAATTCCAGTTACCACATTATTAAAGGTTTACAAAATAGCCTTCCTTAGGAAATCACCTCTTGGTTTATTAACAGGTATATTAGATATAAGATTAAGCTCGAATCATAATTTATATCATAGTAGATTCAGTTGAAAATTCTGATTACGGGAAGATTGGAGTTCAAATCCCGGTCGCATCTACCGAGGCTGATATTTTCTAAATGATCTCCCACTCTCCCTCCACGCAAATTAAGGTAGATTACCTCTAAAATACTTCCTCATCTCTACCACATTAGAGTAATTATCGTATATGCGTATAACCTGAACAGGTAGTAAGACGCGATGATAGAAAAAAGATAAGTATTTTCATTTTAATATATTAATTTTTGCTAACAAACTAAGATGCAACCCCTGGTCCGAGAAGTTTTACATACACCCCCATTTTATTAGGATTGGATATCCGACCAAAAATTATTATAGCTATTTTCAGATATTCATAAAGTGAAGTGAAGTCATGTGATCATCAAATGTCACTAGTGATCAATATTATCAATACTTATAGAATAACACTATTAATACAATTAAAATTATATCACTGTTGATCACAAAATAAAATTTAATGTTTTATAAAAGGTGCTCCAAATATCTTATATATTAATCAAATGAAGAATCTGTTTGTCTGTCATGAATATTGCGCGATATCTACCTCAAGCAGAGGGCTGAAAATAATAATAAAAAATAGTAGCTCCTGTGCACGAACACGTGCACCTAGAAGCCAGAATTTTAATTTTTTATTATTATTATTATTATTATTATTATTATTATTAGCACCGCGTCTTATTACCCGTTCGGGTTATACGCACTTACGCTAATGACCATGTGTAATGGTAGGGAGATTGTGAGATGAAATGAAGGACCTACAGTTTAACGTGGAATCCGAACCACTGTGGAGGCCTGGCATTCCTCACATTCACAAAATGTCTTGTCAGAGGTGAAGGAAGGGTTTGGTAATCAGATAAATCTTTGCCGGGACCGAGGATTGAACCCCAGTCGCCAGCATAGAAGTCTGACACCTTACCCCTAGACCGACAGGTCACCTTTTAAAATTTGTACTAGATTTTTTTTATTATTAATTTAAAGTCGACACACGACATTTCTCCCGGGCAACTCCGGGTACTACAACTAGTTGGTAATAAAATAGAGGTTTAAAGGTTGTCCGCGGGTTGAACGGTTCTTCCTCCGAAAGATAAAGAATTTGACACCTCGATTGATCTTTGTCATATCAAGCAAATGACTATCCCCGACCCTTAGGGGCTGGGGAGCGGGAGGGTAGGTTAGAGCAAACTGGTCCAGGTAGTTCTATGCGTCAAATCGTGACCAAATGCATCAATGATCGCTGGAAGCAGTTTAGACTAAAGCCCTGTACACACGACAGAATTGAATGTGACCATAATATGACGTTGTATGAATAACCAAGTTTGTACTAAATAACCGAAACGGGCTACAATAGTAGCAAAATAATTTCACCACTATTCACGTAAAAACAACAATACTTGCATGCAAAATATTAACTTGATTTAGTAATAGAGTTTATTTTTAACATGGTTTGCACAACATGCCGATACAACAAAAGTATTAGTTGAATTAATATTTTTGTAATAAATATTAAGAACGTGACTGTGCCGGAGTAAGAAAGAGCATCTGGCAACATCTACAATCCAGCGTTGCAAAATGTGTCATATATTTGGGGGGAAGATTGGCCACGTACAAACAAGAGAATGACAACGCTGTTTTCCCTGATCACTTACCTGCTAAAAACTTCAAATCCAAAGAGAAATTAAAGCTTCGATTCCTGACATTGTCGGAAAAATGTATTGTTGGTGAAATATAAGTTTACTCTTTCACAGTGATAAATTAACGGCTGGTGTCGGGATGTGGTGTTTATTCTAGAATTAAGTTGGTTTATAAGTCGTGTACTGATGTAATCAATCTGTTCAGAAAGTGCCCATTAAATACCTAAAAAAAAATATGGAAGACTAAACTATCGATATGAACATGACATATTCTTAACACGACGTACTGAGCATTTTTTGAACGAAGAGAGCGAGTTCTCATGTTCACAAAACTACTAGTTTAAAAGTTTTTGTTTGGAATACCGTGTGAAGATGGTGCTAGGAATAGAAGACATCAATCAGTTGAAAGAAAGGTCGATCCAGGAAGGTGAGTACCATTATAAATGGGCGGCTATAAAAAATAAATAGCACGGAGTAATAAAAAGAGGAGTGAAAGCTATCAAAAATGTCAAAAACAAATAAATTTTAAATAAGGGTAAAAAAAAACACATCAAAAATGTTGGTAGATTTTAGGTTGTCAGATTATGGCCGTGTGTTTGAATGATATGCGATATTCATCTGAACAAGGTTTTTTTTCCCCCACGGAAAGATGGTTTTTAGATTGGAAAGTCTGTTTTTATAACTTTTAAAAGTGCCCACGATACTTTTAAATCATTTTAAATATTTTATGTTGAGTTTATTTTAGCACCGCGTTCGGTTTAGTCGCTTATGTTCTAACTACTCTAATAATTTTAAGCATCGGGAATGTTATATTTATTGGAAGAGTACCCGCATTTGAGTGGGGGCAGAGTGGAAAACCATTATGGAAAAATCACCTTCAGTACAACCGAACGAAATTAGAACTTCGATTTCCCCATCATCGACAGTCTAGTCTACTGCGAGAGTAGCGCATTAGACCATGCGGCCACTGAAACGGATTATGTTATTGTTTAGTAACCATTTTTACACTATTGATTAAAAAAACTTTTTTTTGACAAAAATAATTTTAGAGGTCTTCTCTAATATTTGCATTGATATTTAAAACAATGATACGATGTTTATTAAATCTTTTATGGTTTATTAGTAAAACCTCAATAACCTTAAATAAATACGGTAAAGTTTTTTATAACAATAAAAATGTAAGGGAATGTTCTCAAAAATATTTATTTTAGAACAAAGGTTTGTTAATTTAAATTAGTTGAAAAATGATACCTTGTCATGAGAATTGAAGCCAGTACCTTTGGCTTATCGCGTCAATGTTCTACCACTGAGCTATCCAAGATTCATCCTGTGCTCAGTCATTCTTCACTAATAGTTTAAGGCTGAGTCTGTGACGGACGTGTTGTAATTTTCAGCTGTACATGGACGACCAATAATATCGCGAGCTATCGGATAACAAAGCCATCTGCGACTGTGGAGAGCTGTTATGACAAGTATACCATTTAAAATTGTAATTTTTAAAGTGAAATTACAATAAATATCAATACATAGGCCGCAAATAATTGTAATTATGGCAATGTCCCTGTGGACAACTAATTTAAATTGGTTGAATTTGGGTTCCCTCCATACGGACAGTGGCGTAATTAAAACGGTTTGGGACCTATTTGCTGATATTCAAAGGTTTGTTAGTTAGGAGAAATACGAATGGTTCTCGGGAAAAAAAATAATCAAACTTTATAATTAGAAACTCTATTAACTCCTCCTTCAGGCTATCATATATATCTAATTTTAATTAATAATGTTTCCATATTACTATTATACTACTATAAAGCCACATGACTGACCCACTTCCTGAAATTAATGTTTACCCATTTCCAGATGAGCTAGAAACTTGAAATTTGGCAAACTTATAGCTTCTAGCCTGTGATTGACGGGAAAGGTTCAAAAAGCTAAAAAAAAACAAAATGGCGAAGCAGCTTTAAAGTCGGTGCTAGCCTTTCTTTGGAGGTCTCTTGTGGCTAAACGGTAAGACCTGTCAAAAACATCCACTCGCAAAGAAAACTCATCGGGGTTTTGGGAGCGGAGCCCCCAACGAATAAAGCGAGTTTCTCTATAACATTCTTATCCACACAATATTTAAATGTTTGTTCGAAGTTAACGGTGTTCACTCTCAATAGATAAAATATTATAGTTTTTGGGTCCACAAAACAGCCTAGCAGTTCCAAATGTATGTTTATTGGTTGTGATTATTATGATTTAGTTTAGTGATAGGTATTTTATTTCATTTGTAATATGTTTTAGTATGTTTTAAATTTCATATTACTATTAAGGCATACCGACAGTAAATAAATTAAATGCTACCAATTTAATAGAATTAGAAACGGGCTCGCCCTTAGAAATATATATAACTAAAAAAGGGGGAAAGATTGTAAATACATATTGTAACTAATATAATAGTTAATGATTAATGTTAACGAGTTTTCTTAATCATATAACATAATAATTTAAATAAGTAAATTAAAATTGCCCATTTACTTGATTCCATTTCAGTCGTAGAATAGTAACGTTTTGAAAAAGCTTGTAATCATTTATTTACCAAGAGGGCTGTGGTTTTAATTCTTCGACAAAAAAACAAGATAAAAACATAAACATGCTAACGTGATGGCTCTAATAAAATCACGAGGTTTCGGCGCGATCCGATTTGTTTGCTTGGCACGAGTTGAAATAGTTACAGCTTTATCTACTCTGCACCACGACGTTTTTCTTGTGAGGTCCAATCAACGTTCACAACTATTTGACTATTTATAACGAATGCACTGTCTATCTGAAAGATAGGTCACGCCGAGTGTGTTTGAAACAATTTAAAACAACATATTAAAATGAAAGATAGGTGTGTATATTTGTGTTTAGTTGTAAGTTATTATATCACGACACAACCCTCATTGAATATACAAATAATATAATAATATACATAATTAATAGTTGTTTATGGTGTCTGTTCTGGTTATACGTGTGTAAATTAATTACACTAATGTGTTAGGGATGAGGAAGGTTGGATTTGGAGGAAGTATATTCACATTTGCGTAGATGGACTGTGGAATGTCGGTCATGAACATAGAGACATTACATGAAAGAGTTTTTAAACAACGAGAGAAAATTTGGTCATTAAATTTCGGGAGAAGCCTTACAGATATTCAAGCACTGTCGATATCACCTTGCGAAGAAAATTAAAATCTATGTTCCTAATGGAGAATTATTTGATTTATTTTAACTTAAAAAAAAGTTTTTATATAAAAAACTGCAAAAATACTGCCCTTTTCTCGCGTTTCCTACACTCTCATCTCGACAGTAAACCTTGTCTGCCCTGAGGTGTTTTTTTTTATAACTGGGAGGTCGGGGTGCGAATCTTGGCCGAGTATACAGATGGTGATTTTTACCTAAATGGTTTACGACTCTCTCTCTCTCTCTCTCTCTCTCTCTCTCTCTTCACATAAATGTAGGTGTATTTCCATTTAAATTATACCTTTATTATCTCGACAACCCTATTACCAAAATTTTTCGGATAACCTAAACATGTATTGATACATGCTGACATAAGTCGTCTCCCGACTTGAATAAAACGAAGGGCTGTGAAATAAAGGGTCGTCCTTTTCTCCCTCTGTAATTTTATTCTTAAATAATGTCATTGGTGAGACTATCAAATATTCCGTTGTATCTCAGTCCTTGGTTTTACGACATTCCCCTTGATGAAACCGTCGAGTGCAATAATGAGGGCACACCACTTTAAATATCTCTGATAATCAATAGTTAACTCTCGATTTAAGGAAGGCGTATAGAATTTTAGAGAGGTTTTTTTTTCCTCGGGGCGGTGTAAAGGATTGACGATTCAGTTGCCAGTTCATCTCTAAAAGAATTTCTGTATTTCTCAAACGATTTAAACGCGTGACTTTTCAGATCATTATCGAAATGTCCTTTCCACCTCTTCAAATCGACAGCCTCATTAATCCTCCCCTATTTATATTTTCCCGGTCACCCTTTCCATCCCCATCAATTCAACAAAGAATTATTTTATAATATGCTACCATTATGAAATCCATTATTAATAATAGATGTTAAAATTTAGGATCGAGGTGTCTTACTTTATAAATAGTTTCGCAGGATTGCTTTAGGTTTTCATAACTTTCCCTTAATCCATATAATAAATTAACTATATTATAAACTCGCCTCGGTGGCGTAGTTTTCTAACGCGCTAGTCGTGTTGAACTACTTGACTGCTGAGGACGGGGAGATCGAGGTTCGAATCTCGGTCGGGTGAACTAGGGGTGGTTTTTCCTCGATGGTTTTCCACTCTCCCTCCACGCAAATGCGGGTTCACTTCCTTTAATTCAACCTACCCAATTCCTAATCCATTAGCGTGATTAGTACTTAAAGCGTATAACCCTAACGGGTAGTAAGACGCGGTGCTAAATAATAAATAAATAATACTAAGTATAATTTCTCAGTGACAGACTTGACACAGTTATTATGACTGCTGGTGTAAAGTAGTTTGTTGATTCGTGGTTTCTATTACAACTCAGTGTCGTGAAATGTTACCAGGATAAGCAGAAGCTTATATTAATCACGTGTGGTATATTCTCACCTACTCGATCCTCATTTGATCAATTATACACCTCACATGGGAATGTGTTTCCGTTGATACCTTGCTAATGAGTGTTATACTGATTGATGAGAACATATCACAGGTACAGGTACAGTTTCAACTAACTCTGACTACCATGGCAACACTAAACGACACGACACTGTTCTAATACTCGTGAAAAACTTTTATCAAAATGTATTGTGAATTAAAATACCTAAAATTGTCCTGTCATGTTATATAAGAAGTGTTAATTAGGTATAGAGCCAGTAATAATAATACTTAGCAGCGCGTCTTACTACCCGTTCGGGATACACGCTTGAGTACTAATGACGCCAACGGGCTAGGAATTGGGAAGGTTGAATATAGAGGAAGTGAGGGAGAGTCGAAAACCATTTAGAAAAGAAAAAAAATTACCCGAGCGAGATTAGAACCTCGATGTCCACGTCCTTACAGTCTAGCTCAACACGAAACTAGCACGTTAGCTAACTGTGCCACCTAGGCGTGTTATGGAATAAATCAATTTTTTTTAAATGAGTTTGCTTTAAGGTTGAGAAATCTTAATCAGTTACAAAAACCAGTTTTACGTCTTAATAAGGCATTGTTATTAAAAAATATTATTAACACCACGTCTTACTACCCGTTCGGGTTATACGCACTCACGCTAATGTGTAATGGTAGGGTGATTGCGAGATTAAATGGAGAACCTACAGTTCAACGTGGGATCCGAACCACGGTGGAGCCCTGGCATTCCCCACATTAACAAGTTGTGATTAATACACGTCTTGTCAGAGATGAAGGAAGGGTTTGGTAATCAGATAAATCTGTGCCAGGACCGAGGATTAGAACCCCGGAACCCCAGTACAGAAGTCCGACACCTTACCCCTAGACCACCAGGTTAACATTTGTTCTGGTAAAAAAAATTGCTTGGACAGAAACAAATTATAATATAGCTATATTTACCATTTGGTTTATATTGAGAACAAATTTATATATTTGCATGTAGCTGGGGGGTTTTTTCAACAAAAATATATTCCTCTGTATTTTTTTTTCTTTACGTCTTTTTCTCCAAACTTGTTTCAAAAACAGAACCCTTCCTCTTTCTTTTACTATTCCAAAGTCTGAGATCACACGAGCAATCATATTTTAAACTCGCTCTACTCCAGTCACTACATGTTAGAGGTTCACTTCTCATCAGTCATCACTTTTCACGCCCCTCTCCGACCGGCGTCTCCTCTTCACTACCCTTCTAGCCCCGCCCAAACAATGTAAAATAGGCCTTAGAACAACAAGAGCTTATGTACAGTTCCGAAAAAAGCAGTAGGGAGAAATTTATTTGTAAAAACCACAAAAAATAGATGGTACTACAGAATAGTATAATCCATTATAGTGAGCATATAACATTTAAATATCAAGATTGGACAAATTCAATCAAATCATTTCGGCTGTAGTCCGTTTTGATGGACGCATGGTCTAAGGTGTTGCTCTCACTGTGTACTATTCCTTGCCTATGACGCAGATTATGGTTCGAATCCATGTCTGGTGTACTGAGGGTGGCTTCACCTATATGATTTTAACACTTTCTCTGCACGTGAATTCTTGTACACTTCTTCTAAATTTAACCTTCCTCATCCCCAACACATTAGCGTAATTAGTTCATATGCTTTTAAACAAAACAGGTAGCTGTAGCCTCAGGTATAGACAGACAGACAGAATTGTAAAACCCACTTTTTTTAAAAAAGTTCAGGGGCAAATTAAACATATCCATAGTAATGTTGAGGGCTAGTGTGTCACGATTATAATACTTGCTCTATATGATAGAGTAAGGATAACCAAGCTATACATATAACGTAAACAAACCTCAAAAAGCGATCATCATCATCATCATTAGGTTATCAATCTTGCAGTTCACGGGAGAGGCGGATTGTAGGGTGGTGTGTTTCAAATCTCGGTGCTACGGCTCCCACCCAGAGCTAAGTGGTATTTACTGTACCGGTCCACCAACCTCCCCTTGTACCAGAACTAAAATAGCTCCTACTCTCTTCCGGTCTCATTGAGTCGCCTTTTACGGCAATATCACAGAGTATCAAAATAGCACTCTGGTGTTTTTCTGTCATCGATGATAAAACAGGTCCCGTGGTGTAGCGGTCTGTGCACCTGGGTACGAGCCTAGGGGCCCAGGGTCCGATTCCCAGCTGGTACCTTTTGGAGAATAATCCCAATCGTCACCAGAATTTGGTTAGTTAGGCTTAAATTAGGTTAAAACTCACACCTACTCCACAACTTGATGATAACTATCATCACTCATCATCTCATTGCGGGTACATATAGACAACCTCCTATGGTGTACCCTGGGTAATGTTCTATGCCAACATAGCGACTAAGGGCCAGTTTCATAGTCAAATTTAGTACGCCTCAAGTGCGGCGATACACTAAGTACAAGACGACACCTACCTAAACCAGAATGGAATGGGCCAGTATCCTATGCGGGAATGGGCCAGTATCCTATGAGAGAACGGCCCATTCCATTCGAGTTTAGGTAGGTGTCGTCTTGTACTTAGTGTATCGCCGCACTTGAGGCGTACTAAATTTGACTATGAAACTGGCCCTAATAGTCTACACATAAGGTGACCGAACCTGGACGTCAAAATCTCTCCTGGTCAAGTGGGCCATACGATTAAAAATATTACTTTATTATTTAGTGCTATTTCTAGGTATTGATAATATCTTCCGTATCTATGGCTGCAGATAACAAGACTTGTTGTGAAAGTAGTTTTATATTTTCTAGTTCTTCCTACGTAAAATTGTACTGAACGTAATTTGTTCTTGTGCGGATATATTTATGTCGAGACAGTCATTTCCTCGCCACTGAGTGAGACTTACTTTCCCTCGGTTGCAGGTTGTTTATTCTCACCCATTTTGTCACCAACCTTTTCAGACTTACATCTTATATTTTGTTTTCCTGTGCATCCCGAAGATATACAGCTATCAACTTGATGGAGAAATTGTCTGACAGGGTATACAAATTGAATGGATGTCGGTATTCTATGCGGGGTATATTATTATAGTTAAGCTATGTGTGTATCTTTATCAAACAAAAACAAAATATCCTCTTAAATAAGATAAAACAAATGGCACGGTACATCACACAGACTATATCGCTCTCTTTTTGGTCTTAAAATATATATTTTCTAAACCTTGTCAGATTTGTGGAATTAAATAATTTACATTTTCGCATAAACAGTCTACTAAAGACCACAAAAGAAATAGTTTGCACTGTTCCAAAAAATTTAAAAAGGAGGAACATCTCTGTCCACCAAAGAGAATAGATAGTTCCAGAGATATGATCAATATCGTAAATTTTTGATTATGTAAAGTACCCTTAAAGTCATTATCATGGGTAAATGAAAACAGCCCTTTTTTTTTGTAATTTTAAACCGTGCCTAAATACAAAATGTAATCAAAATCCTTAGGGCGGAGTTGAGAAAAAAAAATACCCCCCCTTCAATAAACTACCCTTAATTTTAAGGTTAGATATCTGATTCCCTTAATCCATCGGAGTAACCTTATGAAAACCATAGATAATAAGTTTTAGCCTGATCAGTATAATGTTTTCGACTCTTGATCAAAATATAAACAGACGTTATCACGAAAATTACTTTTTCAGTTTCTGAGGGTTATGAAACGTAAACATTTATCAAAACCAAAAGTTTTTTTTTTACGATCACAATACTGAGGGTTCGAGAGAAAGTTAAAAATAAATAGTTTTCATTGAGGAATATTAAATAATTAACATTATATCTAGCTCTAGTATTTTAGGTAAAATATTAACGTTACCTTTTTATTTATTTTGTGTGTGTTTAATAACACTGAATTTCGTTATCATTTTTTGCGTCTGTCTTAGGATTGAAAAAGAGTAAAATGGGGGGGCTATAATTGGTCGAAATTTACTAACTGCTTCATGAGAACATAGTTAATTAATTAAATAAGGAAAAACTTTCATTTTCAGAATTTCTCAACTAATATCTATATTAATAAAATGAAGAATGTGTGTACTTGTGTGTGTCTGTCATGGGCGTTGTGCGACATCTATCATAAGCAAGAGGTCTGAAATTTAAACATTAGTGGACCCTGTGAATGAACATGTGCACCTCGAAGCCGGAGTTTTAAAACTTTATTATGATTTATTTTAAATGTATTAACAACTGGCTCAGAAGATATAAAGTGAAGATATTTTTTTTCTGTATGTTTGAAGCGGAGAAAAGTGTTGCCAGGGGTAACCTCGCAATACATGGTGCATTATTATTTAGCGCCGCGTCTTACTACCCGTTCGGGTTATACGCTTAAATACTAATTACGCTAATGGATTAGGAATGGGGAAGGTTTAATTAGAGGAAGTGAACCCTCATTTGCGTGGAGGGGGATTGGAAAACCATTTAGGAACACACACACACCCCCCCACCCCAGTTCACCCGACCGAGATTCGAACCTCGATCTCCCCGTCCTCAGCAGTCGAGCTAAACACGACTAGTGCGTTAGCCAATTACGCCACCGAGGCGGGTAATACATGGTGTAGTTATTACAAGTAACGCCGGGTACTTTTGCGAGTTTAAGAAAAAAACAGTTTAACTTGGTTTTGAAATCCACAGTTACAAAAAAAATCAGTAAAATTAGTTAAAATAATACTGCAATCTCTAAATCTAATTTAAATCACAGACAATAATATATTCAGTGGCATAGGCCTATGGTAAAAGTCATAGTTCGTTTGGATAACACAGTACTACTACATAGAAAATTAGAACAGTGTAAATTATATATATATATATACATAATTATATTAGTCACACACACATCAGTAAGCAAGCGGAATAAACGTCAAGTTCATCTTTTTAAGCCCTACTCCATGAGTGTGATTAAAATACCAATATTTCGGATGAGTAGTAAAACGTCGTGGGGCCGGCGGAGGGGATGATATTACAATAATAATTAAAAGGGGTTTGGAATGATAAGACAAGAGAGAATTTCGTTAAAATAAATTAATGGATGAAAAAGGGAAAAAATGTACTCAGTTTTACTATATTTTAGCCGGTAATGGACATCTGCAAAGTGTTTCAGGTCTCACGTTGTTTAAAAACGGTTTGTAATTAAATACGGTTTAAAGGTATCACATCTTGCATGTTTAAGTTTTATATTTAACGAAAAGGTGAAATTTGTTCCTTTTATACAACTTTCCATACAAAATGTTTCAATTATGAAACCAATGTAATGGTAATAAACATAGATTTAACTTTCCTCGAAAGCTGTAAATCCAGTTTTAAGTAGTTTTAATAAAATGGAGAATGATAAGCTAATTGAAGATTGTTTTAGTAGGGTTTTTTTAGTACCACGTCTTACTACCCATTCGGGTTATACGCCTATGTACTAGTTACGCTAATCTGTTGGGGATTATGAAGGTTTAGTTTAGAGGAAGTGCATCCGCATTTGCTTGGAGGTAAAAGTGGAAACCCATATAAGAAAATCCACTCTCAGTGCACCCTACTAAGATCGAACCACAATCTCCCTGCCTTTCAGCAGTCTAATCTACTGCGATAGTAGCGCGTTAGACCACGTGGCCACCTAAGTGGGCTTGTTTTAGTAGTTTTGAAATTTCATAACATAAATCTACCATAGTGTGAGAATTTTCATCTTCAACACTTAAAAGAGAAAGTGAATTCAATTAAAAATTTGCATTTATTATATTTCTTACAAGCCTCTTTCCCTCCACCTTTCCTCCCCCTCTCTTCTCTTCACCACACTACTCCTAATCCCTTCAGCCATCTGTACCTTAAATTACAACATTTTAAAATGTTATTATTAATTAATTAATTAATTAAGGTATTTAACGTGCATTTTCTAAACCGACTTACTATATCAGAACACGAGTATGTCTATGAGCTTGAACAAAGGGTATATCTATCAATTTTGACGGGGAAAGGTAGTTTCACAAATCCTCCAGGGTTGTTTTACATGCCATAATCGATATTGGGACCGACGGCTTTACTTCCCCCTCCGAACGAGGTTGTGCTACGGATGTTTCACGCTCAAGAAATATCCGTCAACACCGGCCGGGTTTGAACCCAAGAACATCGGGTTCTGAGGCGAGCACATTACCCCAAAACCACAGAGGTTGATATTTTCAAATTAAACCAAATATAAACGGAATAATATCTTAAGAAATGAAAAACATACATCGGTGAGCACGTGGGTTAAATTCCAGGATCATCTAGAGTCCATTCGTTATAGGAGGGTTGGTAGCTGACAGCTGGCAAAATAAAATTATAAAAACCGTTAAAAAGAAAAACATAATTAAAAACAAATTGTTTGTTGTGAAAGTGTTGATAGCCAAAAGTGACAAAAACTCAACAACGTGGTCTTACAGAACATATGGCTTGGCGTATGGATACATATTAACTCTGGGTAACTTTTGCTTGGTGTCACTTACCTACACTCCTATGCCGATTACGGAAAGTTGTGTGTTTAGTTATAATAATAATATTTAGCACCGCGTCTTACTACCCGTTCGGGTTATACGCTTTAAGTACTAACTACACTAATAGATTAGGAATTGGGGAGGTTGAATTAGAGGAAGTGAACCCGCATTTGCGTGGAGGGAGAGTGGAAAACCATTTAGGAAAAACCACCCCCAGTTCACCCGACTGAGATTCGAACCTCGATCTCCCCGTCCTCAGCGGTCGAGCTCAACACGACAAGCGCGTTAGCCAACTACGCCACCGAGGCGGATTGTGTTTAGTAGTAAGTTATTATATCAAATCTCTGTCGGCTGTACTTGGAGGTGTTATTTTCCTAATTAATGGTTTCCCAATTCCCTCAACGCAAATTCAGGTACATCTCTAAATTATACAATCTCTTCTAAATTATACCGTATTCACCCTTAGCTAAATTTAAATTCAAATCCCAGATGGGTAATATGATGCAGTGGGGGGGGGGGGAATGAGTAAATCTAATCGCTATTGGTAATAAAAACATAAGTTATGTGAGTATTTGTTGGCCTGCAGCGAATCTAAAATTGGATTTCATGTTATTTTTACTTTCTGTTCAGAAGTGAACTTGAACTAACTTGGCAAAGATTATGGTGGCAATAAAAAAACACTGATTGCAAAGAAAAAAAAAGAAAAAACACCTTTTTAAAGTTGACTTTTTAAGAGAGATACAGAGGTTCAAAATGGAGAGAAAATTTCATTTCCTTATGTTAACTGTCGTTTGTATATTTATCATGCATTTAGTTTTTTCGTCTTACTAACTGTCCGGGCTATTTACACAGCTAAAAATTTTTTTTTGCATTGTGTCTTACTATCTGTTCACGCCTATGTAGCCTACTAATTACACTAATATTTAAGGGATTAGAAAAGTTGAATTTAGAGAACGTGTACCCATATTTGCGTGGAGGGAGAGTGGAAAACCATTTAGGGAAACTCACTCTCAGTACACCCAGCCGGGATCGAACCTCTATCTCACCATCTTCATCCAGTCTAATCTATTTCTATAGTAGTGCCTTAAACCATGCGGCCACCTAAGCGGGTTGCTACACTAATGGTGTAGGGATGAGGAGGTTAGAACTAATATAGTAAATGTAGCTCATCTGCGTGGGGGGAGAGTGCTTAAACTATTTAGGAAATAAACACCCGAAGTAGACCCATTTGGGATTTTAAGCTTGACCTCACCCACCTCGGTAGCGTAGTTAGCTAACGCGCTAGTCGTGTTAAACTATATTGCCAAGGACGGGGAGATCGAGGTTCGAATCTCGGTCGGGTGAACTGGGGGTGGTTTTTCTTAAATGGTTTTCCACTCCCCCTCCACGCAAATGCGGGTTCACTTCCTCTAATTCGTCCTTTCCATTTCTTACTACATTAGCGTAATTAGTATTTAAAGCGTATAACCCGAACGGGTAGTAAGACGCGGTGCTAAATAATAATAATAATAATAATAATAAACTTGACCTCCCCGTCGCCGGTGAGCCAAACTAGATGAGCTTTATATTTAGTACGCATGCCTATCGAAGTAGGCAAGTCTTCCTTCCTTGACTTAGTGAGTAAGTGCTCTGACACTAACATATCAAGATAGATATTTGTTATTGTTGTCTCCCCCAAACGAACATTCCCGTAATTACAATAATTTGCTACTTGCATTTTGATGCTCCTTAGTGTTTGTTTTTAAAGCAGACAGAAAATATGTTGATTAGGTGTGTATGTATGTATGTATATATATATATATATATATATATATATATATGATGATAAAAAATAATGTAAATACAGCAAAGTAAACAAATAAATACTCAATATTGCGGGTAGCCCGTAGGGGTAGCAATAGGCGCAGTCCATAAAAACTCTTTTCATTGACCGCTACAAAGCCTCGTACCTCATAGTTATAACAAACCCTCCAGGGGTTCCCTCGCGAGCGGCGAGTCCGGGATCTGGATTGACGTTAGGCCTGGGGGACAGGAGGAGGAAGGTTGGTCATTATTTATTCCTCGCGAGCAGCGAGAGGTCACACATTCCTGTACTGGTCGGTGAATCACATATATGAAAAGTTTGCTGTAAATATTCAAACTAAAACTTCATAATGCCGACCACGAGCGTTGATAGTGATGGATGGGGGAGGTAGGGGGTGTGATATATGGAATACACGGTCACCCCTCCCTTTCCGCCTCCCACAACCCCCCCCACCCCCAAAATCTTCTCAAATGGGACAGACTTTATACTATAAAATGAAACAGTGAATAGTTTTATTACCAGATTCTGTGACCGCGTGGTCTGACACGCTACTCTCACAGTAGACCAGACTGCCGATGACGGGGAGATTGAGGTTCATATATAGGTTAGATATATAGAGGGTGGGTTTCCAAAACGGTTTTTTACTTGCCCTGCACGCAAATACGGGTACACTTCCTATTATTATAACCTCTCTAATACAAAAAATAGCATAGTTATTGCATTATTATTATTATTATTATTATTATTAGCACCGCGTCTTACTAACCGTTCGGGTTATACGCACTTACGCTAATGTGTAATGGTAGGGTGATTGTGAGATGAAATGGAGGACCTACAGTTTAACGTGGAATCCGAACCACGGTGGAGACCTGGCATTCCTAACATTCACAAGATGTCTTGTCAGAGGTGAAGGAAGGGTTTGGTCAGTCAGATAAATCTGTTCCGGGACCGAGGATTAAACCCCGCACCCCCAGCACAGAAGTACGACACCTTACCCCTATACCGTCAGGTCACCTTAATTATTACACAGGCGTATAAACAGAACGGGTAGTAAGACACGGTGTTAAAAAAATGTATACGCAAAAAAAACTGAAAATCCAGGTTAGGAGCATTTCACAAACGATAAAGGTAATTTTTAAAAGCCTATTCGAATTATCTTACTATTTACACGAATGGCGTAGAGAAGAGTAAGATTAAATTTTGATGGAACACGCCCGCATTTGAGTCGACAGAGAGTGGAAAACAACTACTAAAGATCACCCTCAATGCACCCAGCCAAGAAACGAGCCTCGAACTCTCCATACCCGGTAAAGTGGATGAGGTTGGCGCTTTAACCACCGTCTTCGCCCTTCACAATAAGCCTATAATAATTAGTTTAATATGTAACCATTTTTTTTATAGATATATTAATATATATTCACCCTCTTCTGGGGTCAAATGATTTAACTAATAAGTCACTCTCGCAATATACTTGAATGCATGTGGTGGAGAAATTAGGGTTTGAATCCCGGTCGGGTGTGCTGAAGGTATTTTTCCTACTCGGACATAATATATATATATATATCTGTAATATATATCTGTACTATATATAGTTCTAAGACACAAGAAATTTGATTACTTATAAATAAAAGGAAATTTAGGTATTTCCCTTTAACGGTGAAGAATTATTGACGGCTGTGGAACTAAATACTCTCCGTCAGATATATAATTAAATAATACGCTGATACAATCAGTCAAATAGCACCAAGAAAGATGTCATGAATAAAAAACTAAACTAATGAAATAAAATGGGAATAAAGTTACAACTGCTTTAAATCCTAATAAGCCCTTTTGATCTATAGAAAGTTTTAGAAGACCTGGCGGTCTAGGGGTAAGGTGTCAGACTTCTGTGCCGGCGGCCGGGGTTGAATCCTCGGTCCCGGAGCAGATTTATCTGATTAACAAACCCTTCCTTCACCTCTAACAAGACATCTTGTGAATGTGGGGAATGCCAGGCCTCCACCGTGGTTCGGATTCCACGTTAAACTTTAGGTCCTCCATTTCATCTCACAATCACCCTACCATTACACATTAGTGTAAGTGCGTATAACCCGAACGGGTAGTAAGACACGGTGCTAATAATAATAATAATTTAGAAGAATTAAAAAACAATTTTTTGCGATCAACATTGATATTATTTCCCCGTATTTTTCGGTATTTATTTTATATATGTTTATATTATTTATCAAAAGTATCATCTGGACATCACATAACTTTACGCATGAATATATAAAAATAGTACTGACTTAACTGTCAAAAAAAGATTCTACCTTCATAACAAGTCTATTCTTTTTTAGCACCGCTTCTTGCTACCCGTTTGGGTTATACGCTTATATACTAATTACGCTAATGGTTTTATGGATTAAAAAGGTTATATTTAGAGGAGGTGTACCTGCATTTGCATGGAGTTAGATTGGAAAACCATTTTGGAAAAAACCTCAGTACACTTGATCTCCCCGTCATCGGCAATCTAGTCTACTGCGAGAGTAGCGTCTTAGACCATGCAGCCACCGAAGCGGGCCAAGTCTCATTGGAAGGCCCTTGTCTGAGAGTTAGAAAAGTTACTTGATCTACTTTCATGTATTCATACGTAGAGTCATGTGATCTACAGTTGGTGCTTTTGTTGTACAATATCAATATCTACACGACACTTATAAAATATAAAACTGTATCAATTTGGTCATAAAAAAATTGTTTTTATTTTTTTTAAAGTCCTTTTGATAAAAGTTGTACTATCAAAATCTATTTATAATTAATTACTTTCCCTAGAACAGCTCCCTTCATATCGGGAAAGTAAATAAATATACTTAAATCAAGAGAATGAAACGCGCTTTATTTTATTTCGTCAAGTTTACGTCGAAATTAATCCATGTATTGGGTTTGGATTCCCTTCGCTGCCGAATCCTGTTTCAGTTTGTTTGACCTCTTCTGAACCGAATACCTAGTTTCTATTTGTCTTGTCCACTTCATTTCCTGCTGAACCTTTCGGTTCTGATTCTGTGTTTGTGAGACTTTTCAGAAGATTGCTTGTCGTAAATTGACGGAAAACAACTCTCCATTCTGAAATTACTATCCTCCCTTTATTTTCCACCCTCACATCTTTTACATTTTAAATTAAACCTTCTTTTAGGTTCTCTCATTACTTTTTTACTTTGATCTTCTTCTATTAAACGAGTATTTTACTTCAAATTTCGCCAATGACACTGGTTCAAATGTTCAGGAATTTATTCGTAGCAGACACTTTTAAGAAATTCAACAATTAGATACATAAACGTATAACCCGAACGGGTAGTAAGAAGCAGTGCTAAAAAATTAGATTTAGAAACTTGTTACTAAAGTTACAAGATTCTGGAAGCTAGCTAGTCACATTTAGGGGGGAAAATATTATAATTTAGCTTCTTTTATGTAAAAAATAAAAGAACAAAATCACATTTTTTTAATATAAATTCTTTTATAGAAAAATAATTTAAATTATTATTATTACTACTACTACTACTACTACTATTATTATTATTATTATTATTATTATCACCACGTCTTACTACCCGTTCGGGTTATACGCACTTACGCTAATGTGTAATGTTAGGGTTATTGTGAGATGAAATGGAGGACCTACAGTTTAACGTGGATTCCGAACCACGGTGGAGGCCTGGCATTACCCACATTCACAAATAACTTAAAGTTTAATGTATTTTTTGCTCTTGAAACGTAATATAAAAGACAAATAAACCGAATAGTAATGTTCAGTGATGCCAAACATTCTAAAATGTCAATTTGTTTGCCTTTTTTTAAAACCTACTTTTCACTTTTTGACACACTAAAAATGTATTTTTGAAGATTAAAGAATTCGAATTTTGATTCGAGATTCAAAAGAAAATTTTGGATTCGGATTAGAGAGATATAGGATTCGACCCATTTCCACTAAAAACTTATTTCGAGTTTGATCCATTCATCTCAACGTGCTCTTTTTTTTATTACTATTGTATCTTATCTTTAGTTGGCGAATCCAGCCACGTGGAAACTTATATTTGTTTGTATCATTCTTTCGGCGTTTATCGGAAATCGCTATCAGGAGTTTGTTGGTGTCCGGTTTAGACATAAATATACAATGAATCAAATAGCCAAAACTATTATTTATGATTTTTAGTGAGGATTGCTCCAGCTAGATATCATATTCTGAAACTTGAAAAAATTACACCTAAACACGGGAATCTAACCCGGGACCTTTGGCTTAGTACGCCAATGCTCTAAACACTGAGCTATCCAGGATTCGTACAATTTTAATAACTGTACAAATGGCAGTAATAAACCAACTATAGAGTCGAAGGTGGCTGCGTTATCTGATAGTTTGTTATCTTAAAAAAATCATACATTTGTAGCCGACGATTTCCGCATGTCCATCATAGACTCTGCCTTAAAATATGAGTGAAGAATGACCCTGGACACGGGACGATTCCTGAATAGCTCAGTGGTAAGAGCATTGGTGTACTAAATCAAAGGTCTCGGGTTCGATTCCCGTGTTCAGGTGTCATTTTTCAAATTTCAGAATAAATATACAACTTTAGTTGAATTATTTCAATAAATTATCCCATAAACATGTCTGAATAAACTTATACAAATTAGTAGGTTAGTTACTCGTACACTAAAATATATTTAAGAGTATTTATTACGACAACTTGGCTCAATAACTATCGTGTCTGCCTACTAAGCTAATGGTCACCGGTTTCGATTCCCTGCATTGCCGAAAATTGCATATTTTGGTAAGTGTGGGTTTCCCTTTTCACGGTGATTAATTAACTGCGGGGTGAACTGGGCGTTGTGTCATTTATTGAAACTAATTTAAATATCGCTGTGCTGAAATAATAAGTAGGTTTAGAAAGTTCATGTTAAATACCTCGAATAAAAAAAATAAAAGTTGGTGTAATGTCATTTACCAAAATGTTATCTTGTCACCCTTCGCTTTAGAACAGGGCTGTCCAACTTGAGGTAACTCGACGGCCACATTTAAAAAAAAAGATCAATCCAAGGGCCGCACCCAGAATTATAAATACAGTGCAGATATTAAATTATATGGAAAGAGTCCAATCGTTAAGTTTAGAAAGCAAATTTCGTTAGAAAAGCGCTCATGTTTATTATAAAAATTCTTGTTGTAGCATTAGAAGAGATACAATTGTTTTAAAATGTTTATTATTATTATTATTATTATTATTATTATTATTATTATTATGAAGCTACAGCAGGGCTAGCAAGCCGGTAGTGGAAAATATATGGCTTGAAAAATAAATGAAGTGACCCAGGACACAGGCTGAAAACCAAGTGGATGATGAACATTTCATTTTAATGTGAGCTCTGCGGTTGTTCGTTCATTTACTAAAGTAACTACAGTAGCCCCGTGGCTTCTTGGGTGCTGGTTGACGGCTTTGAAAAGTTACCAGACCAAATTACGTATCCCTACGCCGATCCAAATTATCTGTAAAAACATGTGTTTATCAGCTGTCACTTTTGATGGTCAAAATGTAGGTATATACCAAAATGTTGACTGTCATAAGTCAGCTGTGAGCTGTCAGTCAGCACCAAAGAAACCATGTGGCTACTGTATATTAATATCGATGCTTCTAGTTGCCAATCGCAGAAAAATGTGAATGTGATTTATCAATCAATGAATATCTGTTTTTGTATTTTAATAATTTCAGCGTTGAAAAGAGCTCCCGAGCATTGAACACATCTTAGTCCAAAGTCCTTCCATTTCAGATAGCTCTCTTAGTAATAAGTTGTTGTTTTTTTAATCTCTTTTTTCAATTCTGCTAGTATAAAATGGTCTGATTGTAAATCGCACAATTCAATTTAAAGGTCAGATATTACGTTTTAAATGTTGATCATACGCTATGAAATGCATTTGAAGTCGTGGCTGGGAAGGAAGAAAGGTTTGCGCACGAGTTTTGTGGCGAAAGTTTGATATTTTTGCGGGTGAAAATCAAAAGCCATAACCCACAAAAGGGCCAAATACACGGCCAGGATTTAAACCCAAAAACTATGCAGTCATCGACCAATTAGATGTTACGGGCCTAACCTCTTTTTATTTCTTTTTTTTTTACAACCACATCTTACTATCGGTTTGGGTTACTTGTATATGTACTAATTACGTTAATGTGTTAAGGGTCAAGAAGGTTTAATTTAGAGGAAGTGTAACCGCATTTTTGTGAAGGAAGAATAAACCTTTTTAAAAAAACGCGCTAAAATTGAAACCCTGATCTCCCTGTAATAGGCAGTCCAGTATATTGCGAGAGTGACACCTTAGACCATGCGGCCACTGAAGCGGGTAGCTTCATTGTTCACGTGTTCGCGGGTGCGGGTTTAGTGTCCCTGGTGGGGGACTTATGTAAAAGATATTAATAACCGAATCGGTGGGCACGTTGACTAGATGTCAAGCTCACACGGTCTTGTTTACCGGTGATGGGTAGGTCGGGGTTTGAATCCAAAACAGATGAACTTAATATGCTTTTTCCCCTAAATAGTTCTCAATTCACAAATGCGAACACACTTCCTCTAAATTAAACCTTAATTATACCCTATATTACTAGCATAATTAAATTGAATATATGTATATATATATATATCCAATTTGGTGGCCGCATGGTTTAAGGCTCTACTCTCACAATAGACTAGCTGCTGGTTGCACTGAAGATAGTTTTTCCTAAATGGTTTCCCACTCTCCCTCCACGTAAATGCTAGTGCACTTCCTCACAATTCAACCTTCCTTACTCATATCACATTAAATTAATTACTAAATAAGCCTATAACCCGAACAGTTAGTAATACGCGATTCGGAGGGAGGGGAGGTAAGTATACTAACTGAAAGAGGTTTTCATTAGTTTTACATAACCCCCTTACCCCATTTCGATCCCTTTAACTTTAATGTGGGTTTGATTTGTTATTTTTGTTCTCTTTAAAGTTTAAATTTGTGGTTCTTAATTTTTAGAGCTGGCCGTGTGTCGAGGCGTCTTAAAATCCTAATAATAATAATAATAGCAGTCAACATGCCTATGAACATTTGGTAGCACTATAAAGAACTACCTTGTTTGGAGCGAATGGGATACTACACATAAAGAAAACAATCCCATCGCAAGAAAAGATGCAATGAAAAAATAACGGCCCACTATTGTATTATACATTTAAGAAATTGAGACGGATAATATTGCAATATAAAGAAAAACTTACGTCTAAAGGTTGAGTAGAATAAAATGGGTCGTAGCAAAGTCACCATCTGGTTTGGTTTTAAAGCTACACTAAAGATTATGTAGCCTATTTATGTAAGGTTACCATGGCAATGTGTCATTTAGAAAAAAGAAAAAGAAAACTTTCAGCCATTATTTTCCGAAAGCAATTTTTTTTTCCCCCTTGCTATCTGAAGCTATAAAGTAATGTAATCTGTGTTGGCTTAATCTATGACTTGAGCATCCATTCTACTAAAATAGACAACTGTAGTTTTGTTATTCTGAATTTCAAATTACGGTTACACATTCTCAATTTCATTTTAAAATATATTGTTACTAAAATAAGCGTATTTATTCGATCCAGACGAAACTCGCCCAGTAGTCTTAGGGATTTCTTCCTTTTGTGTGATAATGCTTAGGTATGTCCGACATGTTTTAGGAGTATTATTTTCCTAGTTTTATATCTATCGTAGGCCTACTTTATCACTCAGAAATTTAATGTATAAAAAAGTTGTTTAATTTTTTTATATATTAATCTGGTTTGCAGGTGACGGGAAGGCTTGGATTCAAATCCCAGCCAAGTATAATGATGATGGTTTTTTACTAGATGATTCCTCACCCTCTCGACACGCAAGTTTGGGTACATTTTCTCATAGACAAATCTTCCTCCTCCCTAACAATTTAGCGTAGTTAATATGTATGCGACTCGCTTGGTAGACGCATCATGGTCTAAGGCGTCACTCTCGCAATAGACTAGATTGCCGATGACGAGGAGATCGAGGTTCAATCCCGGTCTGGTGTACTGAGAGTGGTTTTCTCATCAGTTTTCCATTTTATTTCCAAGCAAATGTGGGTACACATCCTATGAATTCAGCCTTTCTCATTCCTAACACACGTTAACGTAATTAATGTATAGAGGTATAGCCCGAACGGGTAGTAAGACGCGGCGCTAAAAAAAAGCCCATATACCCGTTTGATACATAGCTGTATATAATAGTACTTGTTTTTGGTCAAATGGGGACCGAATCAGTGAGGGTATGTCACAGGTATAGTTTTTATAAGCTTTGCATTACTCTGTAAATAATCCTCGCTACACTGGTTTATCAAAAATTCGTCCCAATATTTAAAAAATATGTAAAAATCACCAATACCAAGTTTTAATTTGAGTATTTGGTTTCATTTACTTTTATGTGTTTTTTTAAATAAACTTACAAAAAACTCTTTCTCGCATCGGTGGCCGTATGGTCTAATGCGTCCCTCTTGAGTTAGACCGTATTGCCATTAGCGGGAATATCCTGGTTCAAATTCTAGTAGGGTGTATTGCGATTTTTTCCATAAATGGCTTCCCCATTCTCTTTGCACAAATGCGGGTGCAGCTACTCTAAAAATATACCTTCTCAATAATGTTATCATTAGCGTAGTTAATGTAGGGCGTATATGTTTTGCCCGATCGGATATTAAAACCCGATGGGGAAAAAAATTGAGAGATTTTCTGATGGCTTTAAAACACGTGTTATCCGTTTTCTACAAATAAAATTGCCACAAACATCGATATTTCCTTTCAATCTTAAGTAAGTTAGGGCACTGGTAATTATATTTCGTTGTTGCTGTCAGCTTGGGAATACAAATGTTAATCATTGATCTAAGTAAGCGTTAGGGTTGAATTTATTAGAATTCGTCTTCGGTTAAGCTAGTGCCTGTGCTACTGTGGAGTCACACTTTCGCCGAAAAACAAGAGGACAGAAACAAGGCCACGTGACGAACTCTAAGCCAATTGCAAGATGTCCGCCTCATTGGCACGAGCTGTTCTGCTAAAGTTCAACTCATCTCTACTTAATCCGCTTTGTCTTGAGATCTTCGGCACGGGAGAACCAATCATAATTATCTCAAAACCAAAAAAATAAAAAATAAATATCTCAAAACCAACCATCCTAAGTCGGTGCGCATGCGCTGTAGAGCTAGAACTAAACAGACAACATCGTTGGCCTTTGTAAGGAGATTTTAAATAATCCGTTAATGTAAAGCGTATGTATCAATGTATTGGATTATTTCACGACACAGCGTTATCATTTGAAAACATCCGCCATGACAATGATCTCAAATATACACTAGAAAATAAAATATGTTGTTAATCAAGAGTTTTAAGTTTGCGTTGCGATGCATCATGGGTCAATATACAGCGTGTGAATTTCTGTGCCACTTAATCATATATTACTCTATTTTCGGTGAACGTGTGAATCAAACATTAATCCGTGTGTTTAGAAAGTGGACGCTAAATAACCTAATTAATAGAAAGCGCATAACGATGACGTGTCATTCAATACTTGTTATGACGTGGCTTTGTGTCTCGACTCGTCTACGAGTCCTAAGCTCTAATTATAGTTGGCTGCTCTTTAATTAGTACTTGATTACACGTATGCAGACTACAATCTGACTAACGCGTATTTTATGGAAGGAAAAATAGGAGGTTAGGGTATAAAAAGGGATCACGGCCACGTGTCAAACATGGTATGTGTTTTAAGGATGAGGGCAGTGGGGGAGCGTGGGATGTTGCCTGGGGGTTACACCGATCTTGTTAAAACTATAGCTGTGTGATGTTCTTCCCCTTCAGCTCTAGTAGCGTTGGTGCGGTGTTAATCAAAGTTTTATGCTGAGTGACAGTATTTTATATTTTTTATTTCTATCTTTTTTTATGGAAAAACTGTACAAAGTGTTTGATCCTTATTCTAACTGAGGCACTGTGACTGTGATGTAATATCGTGGCAAAAGCTGTAAACTGTCAAGTGTAGCTTTTATTTTATTTTATTTTTAAAGTTGTTGCTATGTGGACAAAACTTTTGATTTTATTATAACTTATAAGAAATAATACTATATTTGTGCAAAACTATTTTGGGTCTTTGTTAAGAGCATGCATCACATACCCTTAAACTCTTGTGATACAGTCAGTTAGAAATCGTACATTTTCACTAATACTTTGTTGTTTTCTCTTTGTAACATGGTTACAATCTCGATCAAATGGGAGAACACTCACCCTCTGCCCTGTTGGACTTCAACACTAGAGCACATGTGCCACGACCTCCTCTCCTTAGCACTCAATCCCACTGGCTAAATGGGAGAACACTCACCCTCTGCCCTGTTGGACTTCAACACTAGAGCACATGTGCCGCGACCTCCTCTCCTTAGCACTCAATCCCACGGACTAAATGGAGATATGATCCAACGGTCTGCTCATGAAAGAAGCCCCGCCCAGAAACAAACGAGTGACGACAACTCCACGAGTTTAGTCTTCGTCTCCACCGCCTAGATGGTTCCAGGACTTTCTACGAGTTCCTAGAGTTACCGCAATCCTTCCTAAGCGCTGTTTGTCTCCCCTCTTCCACTCCCTTTTTCCCTCTCTCTCTCTGTGGGCATGTCATATATTTGTGCCAGCTATATATTGCGATGTTTGGTTTGTGTGAGCACTCATTATATCTCTGGCTTACTAGGTGAGAGTGGCAAATAAGCTTGGACTTAACTATATTCTTCAAAATTCTCTTTCGGTCATACTATGGGGAACCTTTCAAAATTAGTATTTTCGGACTTATTAATTTAAATTTCTACTACGGGATGGGTGTTTTGGTATCAGCGTTGTCAATTTGTAGCCACGTATCTATGAGTATTTTTCCTATTAGGGGAACTTAACCACTCTCCTATGCCAAGTAACTTATGTTTCTCCGCTTGGCGGCTTGCGTCTAATAGCGCTCTTGCCGTCTGTCTGATTAGCAGTTGATGTTATTTTCAGAATATTTTGAGTATGTTTAACTTAAATAGTTTAGATATACATATTGTTATGAGGGGAACGAGCACTTTAACGTTCAGATATGTGCTTACAACTTTAACCGTTTCAAACTTTTGTTATGTTGTGATATTAAATCAAATAGTTATTGTGTGAGTAAATAATTCCTCGATAGTCTAAATTTACACTTTATTATGTGGTAATCGAGGGCTTTAACTGTAAGCAATATGCTTATAGCAATTATTGCTTAGGAATTAATATTTGATAGTACGGGAAGGAAGCTCAACTATTAGCGTAGCGCTTTGTATTTTTGATAGCTTTAGATTACATTAGATTGCTATGGGAAAGTGAAACGCTTTGGTTCCTTAGATTTATGGCGCATTACTTAATTTCTTTAAATCCCAGTTTGGGCTGAACACATATATATTTAGTACTGTTCTATTGAACTTTGATGCATTTGAACATTGTTAGGATTGTAAGATTTCTCCAAGTATATCATCCATTATGTATCTTAACTTCAATTATGTTAGAGTACATATTATTAGCACATGAATGTAAGGCGCTTAGTAAATGATGTTGACATTGCGTCCTTAGGGACTTTAATTATTGTAGTCCAAATACCTTAGCCGCAAAGCGGCGGATTTATTATATTTGAAAGTTATTACTTTTTCTCTAAAAACTTTATGGTAGTACAAATCATTGTCACCAGGTGATTAAATATTTTGAATTGAGTTTAATTCATATTCAGACCATTAGTCGTAACTTGTTGTTCGCTTTCCTCGATGCTAGTTATAGTTGTCTCTCAATTTAAACTCAGTTTTACGTGCATACTTATTAAATAATATATTTATATTAAAGTCTAGTCATTTTTATTATACATTATATTTAACTATAAATCTTCGACTTAACTCGCCTTGGGCGATACCACGACATTTGTAACATTTATTGTGTACCATCTATTTTTAATATGTCAAATAAAACATAATATGCTGTTATTCTCTGGTAACTTCTTGACTGTTACAACTTATTGCACGTGGGTCATTTCTGATCAAACGTTAATGGAGAAAAAGGTTAATAGAGGATCCTAATACTGAATATTGTTGAAATATTAAATGATAATTGGATAAAAACTGCATTGAAAATGTCCTTTTTGACTATTTTAGAATGTATTCACAGCTTAGCGTTATACACAAATCTTTATTCTGACATAATAGGGGCATGCTGGGATTATTAACAAGAAACTTTGTCGCTTTGTCCCCCATCGTCACCACGGAAAATGTCGAGTAATCATTCAAACACGAATTCACTGCACACATTTCTGACATATCTCTTGTTCTTTTCTCTTTAACTCCCAGGTGACCTGGTGGTGTAGGGTTATGGTGTCGGACTTCTGTGCTGACAAGACGTATTTTAATCACAACTTATGAATGTGAGGAATTCCAGGCCTCCACCGTGGTTCGGATTCCCCGTTAAACTGTAGGTCCTCCATTTCATCTCACAATCATCCTACCATTATACATTAGCGTAAGTGCGTTTAACCCGAACGGGTAGTAAGACGCGGTGCTAATAATAATAAGAAGAAGTCTCTCGTCTAATTCCGCCATACTTATGACAGATATTCAATAAATGTTATCACCGTGTGAAGATAATTAAACTAAACGTTGCTACTGGATTAATATTTGATTTATTTTAGCCAAAAATGTTTTGCTATAAAAACCGCAAACACACTTGACATTTTCTCGCCTCTCTTTCCCCCTCACCTTAATTCATTTCACTAAACTTTGATAGTGTAAAGAATCAGGGGACCTTGCTTTTATATTATCAGATTTTTGTTTAAAATAAACTTTGTTTAGCAAGAATTTCTGCCTTCCCCTCTTAACTCATTTCACTTAATGTTAATAATGTATAGAATCAGGGGACCTTGCTTTTTTCCATAAATTATACTCGTATTTATCCAGTTTTTTAGTAAAATATTACGGTTCACACTTTTTATTCAATTCAGTAACTTTAATCTTAGTTATATTCATTGTAATTGTAGTAAAGAGAAATATGAAATTAATATTATAAGGAACGGAACAAATGATTCAATTTCTCTTTGAATAAATTAATTCCTTGTTACATAACATAATTTTTATTGTTTAATTGACTATATAAGTATACCATTCAATTAATTGCTACTCTACCAAAGTATGTCCCATATAATATTCAATTTAGTAACTTTTGATATTAAGAGAGAGAGAGAGAAGCGGTACAGTACACAGACCTTGTTAGAACCGTACCTGTGTGATGTTCTCCCAGTTCCGTTTCAGTTAGACTAAACCACACATGAGAATGTTTGTTCGTTGACTGTAGGTTAAATCGAGTTGCAAGAACATTTTACCAGTATTTTTTTTTAACAAGCTCTGTTTGTACGGTTGAAAACCCGCGGTTTCGCTACTGGAAATAGTATCTCTTGCTCGAGTACCACTGCTTTATTTTTTCTTATCACGGGAACAGGGGGTTAGCAATAATCGACTTAAATTAATTAATCTAGAGTAGACCCAGGACTTCTTTGGTGCTGGCTTACAGCTCACAGCTGACTTATAACAGTCAACATTTAGGTATATACCTAAATTTTGACCGTCAGAAGTTACAGCTGCTCTACACATGTTTTTGCAGATCATATGGTTCGGCGTAGGGATATAAAATTTGGTCTGGTGACTTTTCAGAGCTTTTAGCTGTCAGCTGTGAGTCGTCAGTCAGCACCAAAGAAGCCATGGGGCTACTATACTAACAAAATCTAAAAGGTGAGATAGATAAATAAATGTATGTGATCTGCACCAGTCTACGACTCAATACACACGTGGCTGCGCTAATTCAAAAGATGTGTCATAGTTTATCAACAATTCAACAGGAAATAAAGTATATTTTAGTTCACTTCATTTTTTTAGTGTCAATTATTTAAAATATACTCAAAAATTACAAGAGTGTAGTTCACAACAGAACTTGCTAAGTTATATTTTTATGGGGCGAATTGTACATTATTTATGTTAAGGCAAGCGTGTTTTCCGTATTCTCTTTCTATCTTGACAGAATCATAAATACGTTTCCAAAGTAAATTTAGCTATTATATTATCACTTTGTAACCTCAATACACTAATTATTATATAGTATTAAATTTTATAGGCAATTAATTCACAAAATAGCCCACTTCGGTGGCTGCATAGTTTATGGCGCTACTCTCACACTAGACTAGATGCCAATTACCGGGATGTCGGGGTTAAATCCCACTTGGGTACAATTAGTTATTATTCTAAGTGTTTTCACTCTCTCTCCACACAAATGCGTGTGCACTTCCTCTGAATGTACAAATTAACTGGAATTTTCTACAAAGCCTTGGTCTGCTGGATATCTTACGATGCATGAATAAATAGGGCCCCAAATTCTTCAATAGCCCAGGGCCCCCAAACACATTAATCCAACACTGCATTAATTGTTATTAATTTACCAACTAATTACTTTGACGATACAACACAATTGCTTTATTATGTTGATTGTGTCCGTCAAATAACAATCCAATCACAAAATATTCTCCTTACATATCTACAAGCGCACATGCCCCAAAGCTTCTACAAATCTGAGGGGGACCACAAATTTATTTATGAATATTTATTAATTTATTAATCGAGTAAAAAAAAATTCAAAGTGTTGACATTATTTTCTGTCCTTATAACTAAAAAAACAACTAAATATAGCTTATATGTAGTTTATATTGTTTTAAACAGATCTAATTTATTATTATTACAATAGTTCCTTATTTATATGATGTTTTAGCAGTTAATTATTTGAATAAGAAATTAAGATGATGAAACGTTGGGGGTGAGAGGGGAGGGGTTTGTTTAATGTCTGGGCCTCCACAACTTTAAATCCGTTCATGTGTATTCATAATAATTTATTTGTTGGTATGGAAATAATTTTTTTACATAAATATTTAGAATTTTATTTGGCATGACCATGTGTTTGAACAAAATAACAAAAACATTTTAACTTTACAATAAAATTGACTACGTTTAATTGCGTATAGCTTTAATATAGTGTATGGCCAGTTTACATTATATTTAATAAGTATTGTAATATATGACATTATTTCAACAATAAGTAGCCGATTACTCAGCCCACGCGAAGAAAGGTAACACCACTTGGAAGAATTTGCTTATGTCATTGTTTACGTCACCCAGTACACCGAAGTTTTTTAAGCACCGCACCTTACTACTCATTGGGGTTATACACGCATATACACTAACTACCGTAATAGTTTTAGGGATGAGGAATCTTATATTTATTGTAAACGTACCCGCATTTGCGTGGAGAGAGAGAGAGTGTTAAACCTTTTAGAGAAAACCACCCTCAAAACACACGATCGAGATTCGAACCTCGATCTCCCCGTCCTCAACAGTTCAGCCTTTAACTAGAGTGGTGCCTTAGACCATGCGGCCACCGAGGTTGGTACACAGCAGTTACGTTTGAATACGAAGATAGATAAACATGCATTTTTTCTAAGTAAAATAATTACGGTAATTGGACGTGGATTTTAAAGATGTATTTATTATTTAAAGTTTCAAAATGGGATCTGATTTTTAACAGCTTAGTTTCTCTTGTGTGTGTGTGTGTGTGTGTGTGTGTGTGTGTGTGTGTGTGTGTGTGTGTGT
>CABFOW010001618.1:41303-51703 GCA_902141385.1 Timema californicum
CTAAAGGTTTGCTTTCACAATCTCACTCGTCCAATCTGTACTAATATTGTTGTTATTATTTTAGGCTAAAGGTTTGTTTTCACAATCTCACTCGTCCAATCTGTACTAATATTGTTGTTATTATTTTGTTCATTTTAATTGTTTTGTCATTCCTTGATGGTACTACGAGATCGACGAACCACATTCCATCCAGCTTAAGAGTGGTCGTAGGTGACAGCTATCGAAAGTTGCAAGATCAATAATCTCATGTATCCATTCGCCAAACCATATTATGTTAAGCCGTTGTCACTTTTGACAGTCAAAACCTTCAAAACAAACAATTTTTTAGCTATTTTTTTAAACGTTTTTACATTAATTGTATACGAACTTATGAAAATAACCTTTAGAATTTTTATTTTTTGTTGAGGCGGCTTCTGTGGTTCAATTAATAAATTATCTACAAATGAGAGCTCATAAAACGCTGCCTTCTCTTCATTAATAAAGATGTCGAGCTGAAAAAAAAAAATCTTGGTTGATGATTTCATACAAACAGCATTCGATTGTGTTCATACACTTGGGTTTACAAAATAAAAAAAAGCTTCATTATGAAAATTATATTTTCTATGGATCTCTTTCTCCAAGATATAAAAAATATTTACCTAAATATAATTGTGGATAAAATACTTTTTAATTTATTATTTCATGCAATGAAATTCTGTACATCTTATATCTTGAGAAACGAAGTTTTGTTGCGGCCCTATGCTTCAATTCAGGGGTTAAAATTATTTAATAATAATAATGACATATCTTGTTGCCACAACTATGAAAAAAATACTATAATGGTTTTAATACAATTTTTAATTCTTTACATTAGTTTCTAAAAGGTCAATTACACATAAATTCCTAGGGAAGTGTTCTTAGAAGCGTTTGATAACGTCTTTGATTGGTGATATAGCATTACTAAGAAAATGATTATTATTTCCAAATAGGTTAACATTAGTTACTTTCAGCCAATGTTCCTAATGAAAATATTACGCTAGCTTTCGGTTGCCCTCACTCCAACGCTGGAGGGACTGCGTTTGTTTGTCACGTAACGTCGGAGCGATGGAAATCAAGATTAGTTGTTCGGTCAGAGTTGAGTAAAGATCAACGTGACCATAAAATATAGTGGCGAGACTTGTTTGTCAAACGCAATCATAGTTTCAGCTTTACTGTTTTTATGTTATCTTAAAGTTAATTACTAACGTATCTTATCATTCATTTAATTTTAATCGTAGGTGACCTGGTGGTCTAGGGGTAAGGTGTCGGGACTTCTGTGCTGGAGGTCCGGGGCTCAATCTTCGGTCTCGGCACAGAAGTCCTTCCTTCACCTCTGACAAGACATCTTGTGAATGTGGGGAATGCCAGGCCTCCACCGTGGTTCGGATTCCACGTTAAAACTGTAGGTCCTCCATTTCATCGCACAGCCACCCTACCACTACACATTAGCGTAACCCGAACGGGTAGTAAGACGCGGTGCTAATAATAATAATAATAATAATAATAATTTTAATTTTTTGATATTATTACACCCTGTTCGATGAAAAAAAAAGTTTAAACGTCAAGCTCGTAGAGTCTAGTTTGTCGGGAACAAGGAGGTTGGAGTTCGAATCCCGGTCAGGGATAGGACTACTTAGAGTATTTTTCCACGCACATGCGAGTATGTCCCCTGTTAAATTTTACATGTCTCATTCCACCAGGTTTGAGCAAGCATTGTGTACATATCAAAGTAAAATTAAATAGCTCTGTTTGAATTGCTTATCAACAAATATGTCACTTCAACTAAAGTATTGTTAAAGTGTACCAGACCGGCTTGTTCATTGTTGCTCGTATTATATTAAGAGTTTATCTCCTCGGTTCTAAAGCTGTCCTTTTTCCCGCAGCACGATGCAGTCACAAAAAAAAATGAAATTGTTTTAGTAGGGAGAAACTTTTAGAAAATACAAATTTCAAATCATGTTACGTTACATTAAAATTTCTAAACTTAAAAACATGGAAGGAGGAATACTTTTCACAGAACTACTAGTAAGATTGTAATAACGAGAGTAGCATGGAGGGAGGGAGGTCTACTGTTCACAGAACTACTAGTAAGACTGTAGTAACGATAATAACATGGAGAGAGGTCTAACTGTTCCCATAACTACTAGTAAGATTGTAATAACGATAGTAGCATGGAGGGAGGGAGGTCTACTGTTCACAGAACTACTAGTAAGACTGTAGTAACAATAATAACATGAAGAAAGATCTACTGTTCACAGAACTACTAGTAAGACTGTAGTAACTATAATAACATGGAGGGAGTGAGGTCTACTGTTCACATAACTACTAGTAAGATTGTAGTAACGATAATAACATGGAGGGAGGTATACTGTTCACAGAACTACTACTAAGACTGTAGTAACGATAATAACATGGAGAGAGGTCTACTGTTCACAGAACTACTAGTAAGACTGTAGTAACAATAATAACATGAAGAAAGATCTATTGTTCACAGAACTACTAGTGAGACTGTAGTAACGATAATAACATAGAGGGAGGTCCACTGTTCACAGAACTACTATATATAATTATATTTAGCACCGCGTCTTACTACCCGTTTGGGTTATACGCTTTAAGTACTAATTACGCTAATGGATTAGGAATTGGTAAGTTTGAATTAGAGGAAGTAAACCCGCATTTGCGTGGAGGGAGAGTGGAAAACCATTTAGGAAAAACCACCCCTAGTTCACCCGACCGAGATTCGAACCTCGATCTCCCCGTCCTCAGCAGTCGAGCTCAACACGACAAGCGCGTTAGCCGTAGTTGGCCGAGGTGGGTAAATACTAGATGCGTGCGTATAGCCCAAATTGGTAGTGAGACGTGGATTTAAAAAATATAATCCATATACACCCTCCTTAACTTAAATTGCTATCATTAAATGATTAAAAAAATACTTGGGGATTTAATTAAAGTGAATCGCAGAAAAATAGTAGAATACACAATCAGAGAGAGAATAAAGTACATAAAAATCTGATCTTATTAATTTATGAAGGGTCATGCGCGTCTAAAAAGCTTCAAAATCTCACGGATACAGAATCAGCGCTATAATAACATAAAAGAAGTTATAATGAGAACAGATCCATTCTTCTCTTCAGCAGTGCGTGCATCTTTAACATTCTATTTGACCCTTCCTCCCCCCTTTCTCTTAGAAATACTCTCAATGATGGTGGAGAGGGGGTCTTCAAGTCAATCATAACGTTTGACATCCAACCACTTTGATCAGATACGTCTCATTGATATTTCAAATATTGATGCTAGCCTCAAAATATGGAGGTAGCGAGGTCTACTATTCAGAAACTGCTATTAAGACTGTTACAAAGGCAATAGGAATGAATTCTCGTGAAGAGTTTTGCAAACATAAAATACAGTATGGGTTTTTGCTTTTACTATCGTTTAGATTACTCGAACTTTTAACTTTGTCAAATTAATGTCATAAATATTTAAAAGGGAGTACCAAACTATTGTCATAGTAAGACAGCTAGAGAATATACTAGATATACTTTCAAGTATTAATACGTCAAGTCATATGAGCTACAGCTGTCACTTTTGATGGATAGCATCAATACCTATAAAATAAAGATGGCCACCTGATTCCGAACAGCCTGATTGTGGGCATGAGATTTTTAATATATGGGCAGGAGTCCAGATTGCGAACACGCCATGTTGCTATGCCATCCCACCCCTAATTTGATAATAGAGGTGGGACACGGGGGCCTATCAGTCTTTATTTCTGCCTCGTCAGTTTTAATTTAACTAAATTGCATTCACGAGTATTTCTAGGATAGGTTAGGTTATGTCAAGCTAGATTAGGTTAAGTTAGGTTAAGTTAAGCTAAAATACGCTGCCAGTAGCCCCTTCCACCCCGTGCCACAACCCTCTTGTAGAAATTGCCGCGAGATGCTCTTATATTTGTTCTCAATCTGGACATTGGATATTTAGATGGCCAAAACATTTTTGGATATGTTCGCAATTTGGACGAATTTTGCTATGTTCGCAATCGGGATACAACCTAAAATAAGACTAATAATTTAGTTAAAATATTATCAATATTGACCGTATGTTTATATTTTATAAAATTTTATTTCTACTAAAATGATTGTTTCAAACAAAGAACGAAACTATCACATTGTAGAAAAGTCACGCCCAGTTTAACCTACAAGGATTCGATCCGACTAAAATTCCAACCCCTCAGTTCTGAAACAGGAGTTCAAACCCCCGAACTATCCCTCGAGGTTAGATTTTTTTTTTCTTTTACTCGCACCGGCGGGCACATGGAGAGAGACGTTTGGTTTCTCGATTACAGAAAGGTTGGATTTCTAATCCCCCCCGGGTTTACTAAATTCATTATTTTCCCCTAAATTGTTTCCAACCTTCCCTCAACGCAAATTAGGGTACACTTAAGGCGGTAAGTGAGAAATTGCCACACAGATGTTCAGCTATAACGCAATATTTAATTCTTCTCAGTTTTATTTCAAAATATGGTTCATGCTAAAATATTCCATTAAACCTCTTTTTTCCATAACAACCCTATAGTCTGAGTTTTTATAATAGAAAAAATAGGCAATTAACTCATTTTAAACTCCTTAGTCATAAATACGCAGCTATGAGATTAGGCTTGATGAAAAGGAGCTTTATATTTAGCCAATCTCTAGCAAATAGGCCCTACAGTATTTTTTAGATAAGCTTACAAAAGAAAATTTGTAGATATTTGAGAGCTTGCGGTAAACCTTTTTCTTTACCTCTAAATAAGAAATCTCCTAGTTTTATTTCCCCTCTTTCTTATTGACAAGACAATAGGTGGTTACCGGTGAAGGGCGAAAGAGAGTATACGCCTCTAGTCCCAATAAAGAAGGCGTTCCATAAAACGACACAGACCATTGTATTTTAAGTCGTGTATCCCGAAAGCGATTGATACGTTCTCTCTGACCGAGGTCAGGACGCCTTAAGTGACGTATATTTAGAGCCTCCCACTGCCGGAAAGGCATACTAAACCTCAGATCTCGTCTGGTCTTGTTTCCTGAATACGGAGAAGTCTGAGTCTGAACACTGGTTGAAGTGTACTTAGCCTGCCTTTATCCTAAATGGTTTCCTACTCTACACCCAATCTCCAGTCACAAAAATGTGGGTACATTTCTTCAAAATGTTATTCCTCATCAATACTCCATTAGTCTAAAGATGTGGGTGTTCAAAGGTAAGTTTTTTCTGGTTTATTTTTTGGTCTTTACTGTGGACAAGTTTTAGAATGTACGCGCACCGATTCATAGCTACTTTGCAGGTTCGAGTCCCGCTGGAGTCCAGGTTTAAAAGCCTCTACTAAAGAGTGAAGGGAAAAGCGGGGCAACTGAATTTTCGTTTTTTTAGCACCACGTCTTACTACCCGTTCGGGTTATACGCTTATGTACTGCGAGAGTAGCGCGTTAGACCACGTGGCCACCGAAGCGGTTCATTTCCATTTAATTTGCGTATCAGGCGATAACAAAACCTTTAACTTGTATCACACGTATTGAAATAATTTAAAGGTACTTTCATTAAAACTATTAAAATAACTCGACTACCCTACGCCCAAAAGTATCCATCCAATGAAACTAAATATCCGATATAAAAATGTGGCATGGTAGCTATAATCTAAATTCAAGATTTGAAAGAATTCAAGTTGAGGTTTCTTGTAATAACTATCGCGTGTTTCGTGAAGAGACATTATGTATATTATATTGGCAAACCTGCTTGAATCTACTAATATATCAACCTTGTTTGCAATTTACACCGATAAGACGCCATATCGCAGTCAGTCTCGCAATTTAATGTATTACTTAGGACGGAGAGGTCAAGTTTCGAATCACAGTCCGGTGTGAAATATCGATGTGGTTTTCCCATTTCTCTTCAAGCTAATGCGCCTACTTTCCTTCTAAATTACCCTTTCAGTCCTTACCCCGTAGAAGAGGTCATTAATAACCTTGTTTCTTAAAGTACTAAGTTATTTTTAAAACTATATCTTAACTAAGTCAAGGCCAACTTAATTCGGTAGGGATATAATTTATGAATAGTCCTGAGAGACCAAAATGATTTACTCTAGTGAATAATTACTACACATTTTTTCATTGAATGATTAAAATACTCACGTTGATAGATTATTTAACCATAGCATAATACTAAACGTTTTAAAAAACGTTATGGCCTTATTTAGCACAAACTAAAACTAATTAAAAAAACGAAATATAGGACTAGTATTGTTTAAAATAAATAACTTTGTATGTTTTTTTAAAAATAAATGTTGTTAATGTATTTTTGAACACTTTTTTTTATAAATGTTGTTTTCCAAATTATGTAAAACAGTTTGATAGAATATTTGTTTATATTGTATAAGAAAAACCATTTAACTCTAAATCCAAGAAAATGTTTTCACTGCAATACACATTTTAAAATATGACAATGTTTTTGCAATCTTATATTCTAGATTAATTGGTATATTCCTGGTGATAGGAGTTTAGGGAGGCTTGTCCCAAATGCCTCAGGAGCCTCTTGTTTGATTCCAGTTGATTCGTTTAATAACTTAGAGTATATATTTTATATACTTCGTCTTGCCTTGAAGTATTATACTATGGCCCTGTCTTATAATCCATACCATAGCGGTATAGTGGAACCATGAAAGGTATACTCCGTTCACGGTATGAATTACTCTCTGAAAGGTCTTTTTTCCTACCAATATCCTACTATATAATAAATTTCTGGTAGGGAAAAAGGCCTTTTAGAAAACAATTCCTACGGTGAACGGACTTTAAGCTTGCTACGTTTCTGGCTAAACGAAGGGTAAAGTCCACCCGTTTTCCCGTGAATAGGCTACATTAAGTTTGGGTGTTTAGTATTAAGCATGGCTGTGATGTGTTTGACAGACACCTTAAACCTTTGTTTAGCTAGTAGAACGTTTCAATACTAATCTAATGACTCCGTGTTTGATTCCGGACATTGTCTAAAAAGTTTTTATTTTGTAAAATTAGTATTTCCCCCCTCACAGTTGTGAATTAATTGCAAGGGGACTGAGTGTTGTGTCTGCAATAGAATTAAGTTGGTTTGTAAGTCGTGTTTCGATATGAGTTGTTTTAAAGAGTGTACATTTAGAAAGCCGGGTTTAAAATGGCTGAAAATTAATTATGAAATGGCATTACTCGTTTGGTGGATAAGGCTTTTCAGTGGTTTGAGAAGATCTTATTAGGCTAATTCAATTAATAATAAAGGTGACCTGGTGGTCTAGGGGTAAGGTGTCAGACTTATATGCTGGGGTCCGGGGTTCAATCCTCGGTCCCGGCACAGATTTGTCTGATTACCGAACCCTTCCTTCACCTCTGACAAGACTTGTATTAATCACAACTTGTGAATGTGTGAAATGCCAGGCCTCCACCGTGGTTCGGATTCCACGTTAAACTGTAGGTCCTCCATTTAATCTCACAATCAACCTACAATTACACATTAGCGTAAATGCGTATAACCCGAACGGGTAGTAAGACGCGGTGCTAATAATAATAATAATAATAATTAATAATAAAACTTAATGAAAACCAAAAATAGCTCATAAGTGGTCACGTGATCTAAATGTCAGTCTAATCTAATCTGGTTGGGGTTTGAAGCACGACCGTGTGCACTGAGGTTTTTTCTAAAGTATTTTATCCACCCTTCTTCCCCGAAAAAGCGATAATATTTCCTTTGATTCTACCTTTCTTGTCCCTATTTCGTTAGCGTGATAGAGATTAGTATAATCCCGAGGGGTATTAACACTCGGGGGAAAATAGCAATCAATTAATTCCCTATTTGAACTCCCCTGCGAGGCTACTAATTTAGCTAATTTAAAGAGGAGTTGTGCTTGGACAATCAACGTTGGCAAATTATCTAAATAATTTGTCTCGCTAATTTCCGCGAATTGTGGACATTAAATGAGCTAGTCTGATGAGTTAAAAGGGATGGTAAAAAAAAATAATCAATGGATGACATGGAGGATTTTCTAAATAGGAATCTCACAAATTAGCTTTAGGATTGTTTGAAATTCTATTGAGATAGACGCATAAAATAAGGATAAAAGTAAATAAACACTTAAGGGTGCTACAAGGTAGAGCATTGAGAGGCGTTGCAGACGTTTAAAGATCCCTCATTATTTTATAACGATTGTATTTCCTGTTTGCTATGGCTCCGTATAGCGACTGTCGACTGAGCTAGGGTCCTAGTTTCGATTCCCTTAATATCCAGAAAATGTATTATCGGGAAAATCGCGACTTCACTATCACAGAGATGATTTGATAACCGACTAAAACTAAGTTTGTTTATAAGTCATATGCAAACAAAATTTAAATAGTATTTCTGTGATCAGTAGACTTTACTCTCTCATTTAAAAAAATTTCTAAGTACATTATGTTCAGGCGATTGGCCATTTTCATTTGGCGTGGAAATACAGAGCTATGGGTAGAAACGGTTATCTTCAAGAATTGTTGTTTTGCAATTTTCTTTTCGGAAACGGTTTTTTCAAGAATTGAAGCATGTTGATTAAGTTATACTTTTTATACACACACCACCTTTATGATTTTAACAATCATCAAATATCGATAAAATTGATATTTTTCAATAGAAAACTGCCGGCTTCATAACAAATAATAAACATTGATACATTATCTTAGAAGGGATGTTGAAAAATTAACATAAAAATTTCACTCATTCTCTAGAAAACTGGTATTTCCAAACGTATGATTTTTCCGCAAGATCTGTCCGATAGCTAGCTTCCTTCATCTATGGTTTCCGTGACCCATCTGTTCTTAGTGGCGCGGAAGGATACTTTGGTCGGTTGTGAAGCCACGCCGCGGCTTTCACCCTCCCGCCCACCATCCCACAAAATAGGTTTTATACTTGTATTTTACAGGGCCAAGGGCCTTAAGATTATGTGGCTGACCTCTCGGCTTAATGGACAGCATTCTTGGCTACTAATTCAGAGGTTCCGGGGGGTCTATTTCCGGCGATATCATAGGTGTTTTTCTCGAAGGATAAGTGTTCCGATGGCCTGGAAAATTAAGCTTAAGTTAGGTTTAATACTTATACCGGCACCATATGATCATCATCACTAACATCACATCTCACTTAGACGAAGTAACTGCTCTCACATGGTGGCCCAAACTCAGAAGACGGTTATATATCCACCACTACCAGTAGAATACGAGTAATGTCTAAAGTAGCCCCACGGCTTTTTTGGTGCTGACTGACAGCTTTGAAAAGTTACCAGACCAAATTATGTATCCCTACGCCGAACCATATGATCTGCAAAAACATGTGTTTAGCAGCTGTCACTTCTGACAGTCACAGTTTAGGTATATACCTAAATGTTGACTGTCAGAAGTCAGTTGTGATCTCTCAGTCAGCACCAAAGAAGCAACGGAGCTACTGTAGTTGACAAACCCTGCTGGCATACACAAACAAAAATAAATAAGGATCACGCCATGTGCTTATTGTTTCCCCAGTCTTACATTTTCTTTAGATTCCAGTTCGGAATAAATTAGTTCTATAATTTCTCCTTGGATTTTAAGCTTATAGTTTTCTTCAGTGAGAAAGTTAAACAGGAAACCACTCTCTATATTCAATCATGTATTATATTTATAGAGAAGAACCATTTATCACGTGGTTTAAGACGACAGTTTCGCAATTTATGTCAACATTTTTTTTAATACGCCCTTGATACTCGTTCGAGTGCTTAGAATTTTAAATTAAAATCCCATGAGATGAACTATTAATCAAAATACATTTGAACGGCTGTCTTATTGAAATGTATAAATGTATTGAAAAACGATGAACATACATCGATTGGCCTAGATTCAAAAAATGTATCTGCCAAATTTCGTTAAAATTTGTCAAAGAATTCGACAGTTATCGCGGAACAAACATCCAAACAAATAGACAAACAGACAAAATGCCAAATGGTCAAGCTAAATCAATACCTCACTAAACTCGTTCAATTATTATTTTTAATTAATTTTTCACCTCCTCTTGGTAACTTTTAGGGCTATAAACATAATATATTAATTAATTAAGCCGGGTGACCTGGCGGTCTAGGGGTAAGGTGTCGGACTACTGTGCTGGCGGCCGGGGTTCAATCTCCGGTCCCGGCATAAATTTATCTGATTACCAAACCCTTCCTTCACCTCTGACAAGACTTCTTGTGAATGTGGGGAATGCCAGGCCTCCACCGTGGTTCGGATTCCACGTTAAACTGTAGATACTCCATTTCATCTCACAATCACCCTACCATTACACATTAGCGTAAGTGCGTATAACCCGAACGGGTAGTAAGACGCGGTGATGATAATAATAATAAT
>CABFOW010001618.1:64180-89302 GCA_902141385.1 Timema californicum
GTGGTGGAATGGTGCGTTGCACTCCATAGCTTTTGACTGGGAGGTAAAGGTTCGAAGGCTCAATGAACTGAAGGTGATTCTTAAAACTTATTTATTTAACATTTAGCACCGCGTCTTACTACCCGTTCGGGTTATACGCTTTAAGTACTAATTACTCTAATGGATTAGGAATTGGGAAGGTTGAATTAGAGGAAGTGAACCCGCATTTGCGTGGAAGGAGAATGGAAAACCATTTAGGAAAAACCACCCCCAGTTCACCCGACCGAGATTCTAACCTCGATCTCCCCATCCTCAGCAGTAGAGCTCAACACGACAAGCGCGTTAGCCAACTACGCCACCGAGGCGGGTACTTATTTATTGTTGTGTTTTTTTCATACTCTCCAAACTAATGGTGATTATGATTTGTAAAGGCCTACTTTGACTATAATATTGAAGTATTTTAACATATCGGGCTTACATATATGTATGGTCTTACCAATTAAATTAGGCCATTAATTGCAAATGTGTTAAGGCTATCACTGATAGAAAAAAGTCAAATATCATGTCAAAATGAGAAGTTTCCCAGCACTCAATGAACCAACATAGAATAATATTGCCTAGCGCCTGTAAACGAGACTGTACCGGGTCGAGCGCGCGCGCTTGAAAAATAGAAACAGTTCTATCTTTCAAGCGCGCGCGCTCAGTCGCTCGCGCGCTCGCTCGCTCCAGTGTGGCCACCTCACATTACAACCAATGTGTTCTATTTTATATTTTAGTCGCTCGCGCGCTCAGTCTGGCCGCCCCCTTAGCCAGGATAGGTGTTGCATGTGATAAGGTTCAAGAAACACCACGTGTTTTCGAAAGATTACGCCAGTCATTGATACGTCATCTCAATTATTGCAATGACGTTAGGGGACGCCATTTTGAACACTTGCTATGAATCTACTTTTGAAGCTAGGAACTAAAACGTACAAGAACTACAATTAGTATTTCTTAATTTAGCTTTCAATACTCCAGTGAGTGTAATGACTAAAATCCCACCCAAATGTGAACTGTGTAAGCATAACTTACTAATGGTAAAATAGCAACTCATCGGAGCTTATGAAGAAGGAAAAGTATCTGAATTTCTCCATTATTAGACGCAAACCAGCCTTGTTTACCAAATGTACGTGATACATAGTCACACGTGCCGGTAAAGATGGTTAAACGACTGCAGTGTGAAGTAACACTGCGATTCTGGTTGCCTACTTGGCAGGAATTAACACTTGTCTCTGAGCTCAGACTTGTTTGATTATCTCGGAAACGGGTAGAGCTAGATAGTTTCTCCAAGACACCTTTTTTATTAATTTGTAATCCTTGTCTTTTAATAAGACAAAATTAGTAATACTTACTCTGTCATATTTTATCGCAGAAAAAAGTGTTACAACCCCCATCCCCCTTTTTACATGATGGGGGTGGGTAACGGTAACAATACATTTAGTTTATTAATTATCAAGGTTTCAATAAGTAGTATACAAAGATTCGTTGTAATATCCTAAGCAGTTTTCATAATATTTCACACAACAGTCCTTTTTAGCTCTATCTTTATGGGCGTATACCGCCCTTAATATTCAAGATGGACGCTAGGTTATTGATGGTATTTATTCTATTTTCACCCTAGGAATAGCCTGCCAAAGTTTGATGCAATGTTTTAGATACACGTTGTATAGGAAAATTATTTCAGAGACATTTGTAAGTCACCAAAGGTAATTTATTTTCAATGCAGTTACCTCAAAGAAAAATGTTCGTACCCGCCTCGGTGGCGTAGTTGGCTAACGCGCTAGTCGTGTTGAGCTCGACTGCTAGGACAGGGAGATCGAGGTTCGAATCTTGGTCGGGTGAACTGGGTGTGGTTTGTCCTAAATGGTTTTCCACTCTCCTTCCACGCAAATGCGGGTTCACGTCCTCAAATTCAAACTTCCCAATTCTTAATACATTAACGTAATTAGTACTTAAAGTGTATAACCCGAACGGGTAGTAAGACGCGGTGCTAAATAATAAAAAATAATGTTCGTCTTTGATATTCAGTTAGAGTTATCAATCACAAGTCAAGGACCTTGGTCAATTTTAGGTTATGATACATATTTATTATTTGTGTACGGGCTAGTTCTTCGTTCTATTTGGAAGTATCTTAGCAATTGAGCCGAGATTAATGTAATGTTCTAGGTTAAGATAGTTGGTATATGTGTGTTTAATAATCACACATTAAAATACCTCAATTAAACTTATATTACAGTCAATCAGGAAATAATTATTGCACCTTTTTACCAGAATATTATATCGCAAATACCATAATATATGATAAAGTACCAATCAAGCTTTGAAACAATTGCTTTGAAGTGTAATCGTGGATTGTTTACATAATTCCAATACCCATCCACTAAATTAAATCACGAGAGCTCTTACATACTTGTGATCAAATCTAGTATTGAATTTAGTTTATAAAAACCATATTTAAAATCAAATATATCAGATCTATCGTTACTAAGTAGATTAAAAATATAAAATATCTATGTTACTAAATAGTAAAAAGAAAAAATCCAATCATTGGAATGTAATCATTTCGATTAAATAAAACCAATATTTGTTGTGTGTTTTTTAAATCTCGTCTTAAAAGCTTTCCGGGCAATTATCATTTATCCACGCAAACGGGATAAGGACGAGGAGTGTATAGTTCGAAAGAAAACGAAATCGCCTTTACGTAAAGATGTTTCTACTGAAGAAATATTTTATTTTATTTGGCCAAAAGTATGTGTTGCTATATTATTATTAGCACCGCGTCTTACTACCCGTTCGGGTTATACGCACTTACGCTAATACGTAATGGTAGGGTGATTGTGAGATGAAAATGGAGGACCTACAGTTTAACGTGGAATCCGAACCACGGTGGAGACCCGGCATTCCTCACATTCACAAGATGTCTTGTCAGAGGTGAAGGAAGGGTTTGGTAATCAGATAAATCTTTGCCGGAACCGAGGATTGAACCCCGGCCGCCAGCACAGAAGTCCGACACCTTACCCCTAGACCGCCAGGTCACCGTGTTGCTATAAAAACAAAACAAAAATTACCTCTGCTCACGTTCCCTACACTCCCACGTTAATACATCCTCCCCCCCCCCCCCNCCCCCCCCCCCCCCCTGCCCGAAGGGACTCGGTAAGGGACGTAGCAAAGTTTGGGAAACTCTCCTCTATCAGATGCTGTGGATTATTCCGTACTCAGAACCAAATAAAGTGAAACTAACAAGGGCGCATAAAATGCCATTTCCGGAATCGTGAAATAAAAAAGAGATCCATAAAAAAACAGTGTATCCCACTCCCGTAGTTGACCGTCGGAAGCACTTGGTGCTACAAGTGCAAAGCGACGCCATTTCATGAGGAGATGCCGTCATTTTGGATGAGACTCGATTTGCATGTTTAACCCTCCCACAGCTAGTTCGGCGCACGTCACAGACGAAACCGGTAGTTGTTTCTCGGGTGTGTTCAAACGACAGGGAAGGAGAGAATTCGTGTGATTGCTTGCTCTGAGCGTGTGTGTTTTCTTTTGTTACGCTCCAATCGCGCGCCGTAGGCGACTTAGCTTGATTAATTCTAGGGAATACACCAAAGCCAGAACTAATATCGATCATTTACCATTCAATGAAAGCGGGAACAAACGCCATTTCATATTATTTATATTTTAGGAACCAGCATCGTCAGACCGGTCTATTCTGATTTTCCATTAACGGGGAGGTCAGGGATGAGTAGGGATGAGGAAGGTAGTCTGTAGGGTGAACATGCATCTGTCTGTAATTAAAGCGAGGGAAAAGAGAAAGAAAAACGATACACCAGACTAGATGCGATTGACGTCTTCATCCGTATATCTACCGGTTCGAGTAGTAAATATAAAAATGTCTTAAGATATTGTAAGTGCGAAATTCCATCGTTCCTACTAAAATAAATCGGCATGATTGAATGACAGTTCACTGGTACACGAATCCTAAATTCCCGTCAATAACGTAGACGTGGAGTATCCGCGAGAAACAAGCGCTGACCAAATGAAGTATGCAGTGGAAAAAGGGGGCAAAACCTTATTTTAACTCAAATTTAATGTGTGCTGCCATCTTCTAATGCACCTTAGATTGTGGTTAAAAGAGGTAACTGTCATGTTTAATTACTTTTTGAAGTGTTTCTTGTTGAGCTTGAGATGTAAAAGCTGATGTCCTGGAGAGAGTGTTTAGTGTGACTTTCCACCTTTTTCCCTCGTACTCTTGAAATGTATCCTGTAATCTGAAAGGATTATATACCAAATATGAGGAGAAAGAACCCTGGAAGGACAGACACCGGGAGGATTATATATCTAATATGATAGCTTATGAATATCCTTTTTTTATTTAAAAAAATTACTTTTCTTTACATTAGGTCCCAAATAGGTTATATTAGTACATAAATAAAGCAGCCATTATTTAGTGTACCCCTAATATAAACGCCACCAACCCCTGAAGGTATGTTTACCGCGGGTTGAAAACCAATAGTGTAGATTATAAGACAGGGTTGATAGTGTAAACCGTTAAGATAAAAGGGCTATCTTTCAGGGTAAACGTAGAGTACAGTCATTATTTATTTATTTTAAAAAAAGGAAGCATGTATCACTTTTACTCCCCCGAGCTCCAGTGTAAACTAGGACATCGTCATTATTTTTGACCCTTACAGACGGACGAGAGGCGTCGCCTCGGTTCTTTCCGCGGCGATGCACTCCACTATCTCAACGAACGAATTTTTCCATTTGAAACTCCGGTTGGACAATCCTCACCCCTCCACTCCCTTGTCGTTTTATAACCCTTCTTTCATTTATTTTTTTTTTTTCAAAAACCTTCTAGTACAGAGTAATGAAAAACAAACAATAATGCGTTCCCTTCCGAACAACACAGACACTAGCTCTCTAGAGAAATTTTAAAACATTGGGTAAGAGATGGGGCACGGGGGTTGATGTGAAGGGGTGGTGTGGGGGAAACCGCGCGGACTCTTATTAGATAGAACCACAGCGGGGAAAGCTCTAGACTTGATAAACAGTAGGTATTTACAAAACTAATATTTCATTTTCTACCACTTCCGGGCTACAGTGGTAGGTAGGAGAACATATGTCATAAGTGTAAGAGAATTGAATAGGTAACAAAATAGATGTATTATACAAATAACATAAAAGGGTGATATGGGGTTACAACAATTAATGATAGGACTTAACAACTCCAAAAACATAGGTACCACCCGTAGCACGGGTAAAGAGCGTGTCCAAGGCGACACGACAACAGTCAAATGGAAGTTAAATTGATGGTGGGTGTAGGATTGCAAGACAGCCGGGCTCGAACAAAATCTTGCCTCCCATGCATCTACAGTAAACTTGTTATAATCAGCCTGTCCTATACAAGCTTAAAACTAGTCAATAAATAAACTTAACACCAGATATATCTTTATTTTATTTTTTCTAGCACCACGTCTTGCCACCTGTTCGTTCGGGTTAAACGCTACGACCTATATTGCCTTCATATTTATTTATATACCTAAATTATTATTATTATTATTAGCACCGCGTCTTACTAACCGTTCGGGTTATACGCACTTACGCTAATGTGTAATGGTAGTGTGATTGTGAGATGAAATGGAGGACCTACAGTTTAACGTGGAATCCGAACCACAGTGGAGGCCTCGCATTCCCCACATTCACAAGATGTCTTGTCAGAGGTGAAGGGTTTGGTAATCAGATAAATCTGTGCAGGAACCGAGGATTCCGTCGACATGTTTAACCAATAGAATCAAATATCACAGTTGGCGGATGGATTAAAGTCCAATTTTCATATAAAAAAACCTTTTACAAAATGTTAGCTTTTTTTCGCGTTCTACAATAATAACACTCACTTCGGTGGCCAAATGGTATTAAGGTGTCATTCGCGTGTTGATGACGGGGATATTGAGGTTATAATCTAGGTCGGGTCTACTGAGGGTGGTTTTCCCCTGATTGTTCCCCACTCTCCTTCCACGCAAATACAGGTAGAGTACCTCTAAAATGCTTCCTAACTCATCCCTACACCTTTAGAGTAATGATCATTTATGCGTACGGCCTGAACAGGTAGTGAGACTCTTTCCTATGAAAATTAGACTAGCACTGCGGTTCGCATGAGGTTCTCGGGCCGTAGTTTGGATATCCTTGCCCTGAACTTGAATATGATTTGGTCGTCAGTCGCGGTCTGCTAAACCAGACGGTGTTTGTTGTGTTTCTGAAGGTGGTTCGGATGTTCATAATGGTGGTCTGCATCTTCGCGCTGTGCTGGTTGCCGTACCACGGCTTCTTCATCTACGCCTACCACAACAACGATGTGACCCACACTAGTTACGTTCAACACATGTACCTGACCTTCTATTGGTTCGCCATGGCCAACGCGATGGTCAACCCTGCGATCTATTATTGGATGAACGTGAGGTAAGTTGCGATGCTCCATTTACTCGCGAGATTAAACCGTAGATTCACACTTTCACTTTAAAAAGAAAAAGAAGAAAATGGTCACGTGACGAGCTCTAAGCCCACCACAAGATTTGCTAAATAATTAAACGTGTTCTCGCTTAGACCCTCCCCTTCAGGGACTCCTTCAAACTTTTAACATCTTTGTGGGGCTGGAATTTTTTTTTAGATACACCCCAACCTGGCTGGTACAGTGGGAATTAATTAAATAATATATATTTACACAATTTCACAAAGTTTTAAACTTTAAAGGTCTCCCTCCACACACCAGCGCAATTGCTATGATGATCATGATCGGACATACGGGTGCGATCAATTCTTGTGAATGTGTGGAATGTCAGGCCTCCACCGTGGTTCGGATCCCACGTTAAACTAATTATTATTATCATTATCATTATTAGCACCACGTCTTACTACCCGTTTGGGTTATACATACTTACGCTAATGTGTAGGGCTAGGGTGGTTGTGCAATGAAATGGAGGACCTAAAGTTTAACGTGGGATCCGAACCACGGCGGAGGCCTGGCATTACACACATTCACAAGTAGTTGTATTTCTATAATAATACATAGAAACTAGCAGTCCCGCACTGCGTTGCCCGTGAACCACTGTAGTATAATAATTATATAAGCTTCACAACCNCTAGCTCATCTGGAAGTGGGTAAACATTAATGTCAGTGAGTGAGTCAGTCATGTAGCTTTATAGTTGTACTAGCAGTCCCGCACGGCGTTGCCCGTGAACCACTGTAGTATAATAATTATATAAGCTTGACAACCCCCCCACCCCCACGCTGCCCGTGAACCACTGTGGTATAAGAATTATATAAGCTTCACAACCCCCCCCACGCTGCCCGTTACACACTGGTATAAGAATTATATAAAGATATTTTAAAAATGTCTAAAAATTATAGAAAAATGTTAAGGGTGGACAACCCTTATCACTAAGGGGTATGAAAAATAGACGTTGGCCGATTCTCAGACCTACTCAATATGCTCACAAAATTTCATGAGAATCGGTCAAGCCGTTTCGGAGGAGTACGGGAACGAACATTGTGACACGAGAATTTTATATATAAGATGTAACGCCCCAATCTCGGATTATTTGGTGAATATAACATGAAACCTTCAATGGCAATGTTTAAACATTTACTTGTGGACTGTAGGAAAGGTCTAAATAAATAATGTGTTTGCATCTTGTGGATTAAGCTGAAACCCCCAATATACCGTTTTTTATTCAAACAAAGTTTTTTTTAATCTTAAGCTTCAGTACATTTTGAAATATCATGCATTAATAATAGTAAAATTATTATTAATATTAGTTGTGTGAAGTTGCTAAAAAAATGTAAGAAAAAATAACTGAAAAAACTTTTAATATCTGTAGCGATCTGCCCATTTAAGGCAAGATATTATCTTTATTTCTTAATTCTTTGTAGTCAGGGCATGATATATTAAATATAACACCATGTACGCGTTGCTTCATAATTTCAATAGGTTTTCCAGTTACATTACCCACCCGCTTCGACGGCTGCGTAGTCTAACGCGCTACTCTCGCAGTAGACTAGACTGCCGATAAAGGAGATATTGGGATCAGAATATGGGTTGGGTGTATTGATGGTGGTTTTCCACTCTTACCTCCATGCAAATGCGGGTACTTCCTCCAAATATAACCTTCTTAATCCCTCAAACCATTAGCGTATTTAGTACATAAACTAACTGTTAGTGAGACGCAGTACTAAAAAAAAAGTTACATTACTTGTAGTGAGTTCTAAAACCCGGACCCAGATGACGCGGGCGGCGGTCAAACTCGACCTGCAGCATTTGACCGCCACAGCAAGGTAAAACGCTGCACAGGCCGCGATGTTGCCCGCCCGCTTGCTGCCGGATACGGTAGAAATCAATGGATAAAACCCACTTAAACAATCTTTTTTTGGAGGGGCTTCGCAATTTTTTAGGGAACGGTTCTGAAGGTTAAACAAATTTTAGAGCCACACTCATAGTCCAGTCTACCACGGAAGCGGTTCCAATGGTTGTTGTCCTTTATTCATAAACGTACACTTGTTAGATAAAGTTGTCGGTGAATGTTCCTGATCTCTATTGCAGGTTCCGCCTGTACTTTAAGGAGATCATCTGCCTGTACTGCTTGTTTAAGAAGGTGAAGCTAGACACGTTCGAGCTGCCCACAACCAAACACAGTCGGTCAGCTGAGCTGGCCCGGTCAAGGTCAGCGAGATGTACCTCAGGTATTATTAGTGTTTAAGAGAGACAAATATGACGCCACAACATCATCTACAAAATACTCTGGGTAGAATATAAGACCAATGAACTTGGTTAAGAATGATGAGAAATATATCAACGTCGACCACCAAAAAAAATAGTTATTTCTAAAAAACTTTGTCTATGAAAATTGGATTAAATCAATCTCCTAGAATATGTTGTTTTTTATTGTCACCACGTCTCATTTAAGCTCGATAGTGTGTTAAGGATGAGGGAGATCAAATTTAAAGTAGTGTACCCACATTTGCGTGGAAATAGAGCATAAAAGTATTTAGGAAAAACCACCTTCAGTACACCAGACCAGAATTCGAACCCCGATCTCCTCGTCATCGGTAGTTAGATGCATGAGTGATGGCTTTAGTTCATACGGCCATCGAAGTAGCCCCTACCCTCCCCCCCCCTCCCCCAAATATTGAATAGTGCCCAAGCTATTGGTGAGTGGTAAATTGGGCTTTGGGGAGGGGGGAATCTTACCCTCAATAGCCGGAGGTAAGATTGTTTTCAGAATTTCCGTAATACTTTGTCGTGGGAAACGTTAGTTTGATTATAATTAATAAAACTAGATTACTAACGCATTCTTAATAAAGAAATCTTAACGCTAAAAATATAAACATATTCTCACTCATTTAATGAACAAATTTAAAGCTTGAAATTACCTAAGTGGTGGTCATATAGTACAGGTGTCCGTGTTCAAAATCAAACCGGCCCCAGACGAACACTATTTCAAATTCCGTGTTTGAAATGTGCGCCATCAGCCGCTATGTATAGTTTCAATAAATAAACGTTGACCAGTCGGCGAGAGGAACCGTGCATAGCGGCTGGTGGCGCACATTTCGAGCATGGAATTAGAAATACTGTGCGTTTGGGGCCGGTTTTATTTTGGGCACCATGTATACATAGCGTTGCTATGTCCCGCCAAGCCTACTGATGCAAAGTATGGAGAAATTTTTTTAATCGTAATCAAAGTGTATTTTACTATCGAAATAACAATGTGTGTACCTCTGATTTATAAAGAAAATTGTTAAATCTGTGTCTTTTTAGATATGTGCCACTGCCATTGTCTTTAAAAAGATAAATAACCTGTGTAGTTCAACTAATACAGCAGTGGCTTACAAAACCGTTTATTCTGGCTTTTTATTCAAGTAAAATAAATTATTTAACATCTTAATTATGTACTATCGATAATAATATTGCGTTTATGAGAAAGAACGCTCTACTTTTGTTTTAAAATATACTATCCGTTAAAAAAAATGAGTAGTCGACCTCAAAACTTTTTATTAAAAGACAGTTGAAATTTACCATAATTTTCTGACAAGTATAAACATTCTTAAAACATGAGTTGTTTAACCATTTATTTCATCCAAGTCTCAAGAAATGTTTGCAATCGATTTAATTAGATGTCTTCTGAGATATTATTCGAGAAAAGGGATCCAAGGAAATTTAATTTGCGTTTTCTCCCTCGAGAAAGTAATTACATCGAAAGGCTCATTTATTTGTGAAACGTTTCAATTTTACTAAGACATTCTCTAACAAGGATCTTCAGGATGTATTTTAATTTCCTTTTAAAAGTTCCTTGCAAGTTAACTTCCAATTTACTATACGGTGTGATAGCACATGTTCAGGAATAAAATGGTGATAACAAATAAGATGATTAAAAAGTTACTTACAGATTTAAAAAAATACATTACAATATTTTAAATCTAAATCTCTCACATCAGGAATAAAATGGCGATAACAAATAAGATGATTAAAAAGTTACTTACAGATTTTAAAAAATACATTACAATATTTTAAATCTAAATGCCTCACATCAGGAATAGAATGGGGATAACCAATAAGATGATTAAAAAGTTACTTACAGATTTTAAAAAATACATTACAATATTTTAAATCTAAATGCCTCACATCGGTGATTTACCAGTGACGAGGAGGTAGGATTTCGAATCCTAAAAACTGTTTTCTACCCCAGTAATGTAATATCGGGGTCCCCTCTCAAACAAAATAAATTAATTAATTTCTGTGTTTTACTATTCTTTTACTATTATAAAACTTAAATAATTATATAAGTGGATAAAAAAAGATCAATGTTTCCTGCCATTACTAAGCTACATTATTTGTATTCTTACAATGTCCGAAAAAAAAACTGTTTGAAAAAAACAATACCCTTCGTTTACCCTGAAAGAAAGCAAGCAAGTTTAACTCCTTCTGTAGCTTTGCACTGAATAGCTGATGGACGCTGTAAAGTAGCAACATGGAGTCGTCTTTATTCCAGTAATAAAGTTGTTTCCTGTAAACGCCAGGTCCACACAAGACTTCTTCTGCCTCGTCTCGACGACGCACTCAGGAGGTCCGGGTGCAACAGCTGACGCCAAGTGTTGTCAACAACGCTGTAGTAATCGTGAGCACGTGACCACAAGACCCTCCTACCCGTCTCTACAAGATCTTTACGACTAGCGGACCGCTGAGCCGCCACTTGTACCTCATAATAAAACAATTATATAACAATTATCGCAAATAGTTCATTTTTTACTGTTCGGTCCACAACCTACACACTCAATGCTACTGTCATCGTGTCCTCCACATTCCCTGCTCTCTTCTCCGTGTCCTCCACATTCCCTGCTCCCTTTTCCGTGTTCTCCACGTCCACTGCTCCTTACTCCGAGTTCTCTACATTCACTGCTCCTTACTCCGTGTTCTCAACGTCTACTGCTCCTTACTTCGAGTTCTCTACATCCACTGCTCCTTACTCCGAGTTATCCACGTCCACTGCTCCTTACTCCGAGTTCTCCACGTCCACTGCTCCTTACTCCGTGTTCTCCACGTCCACTGCTCCTTACTCCGAGTTCTCTACATCCACTGCTCCTTACTCCGTGTTCTCTACATCCACTGCCTCTTTCTCCGTGTTCTCTACCTTCACTGCACCTTTCTTTATGGCCACATTCATTTATCTGTCTTCCATGCCCTTCACATCCACTGATCCTTTCTCTGTGTTCTTCACATCCACTGATCCTTTCTCTGTGTTCTTCACGTCCACTGATCCTTTCTCCATATTCTTCACAACCACTCCTCCTTTCTCTTTGTATTAATACAATCTTATTCCGATAGGATGAAACTTTTATAACAGCCTTTTGCTTTGTACCAGTGCTCTATATAAATTAAAAACAATCTAACGACGATGTAGTTAGAGAACCCGTTGGCCTTTGTCTGTTATTTAGTTTTAGACTTAATCTAAACACCCTGGTAACATATTCAAAAATAAATTATTTTTGTTTAAATCATTTTGGTGTTATCTTACCAGGCTTTTAGTAGACGTACGCCATCATTAATAAGTGCAGCTCAATTACTTATGTTACAAAACAAAAAACATATATCGTGATTTATGGAAGATTAGATAGAGATGAGCTTAATATGATGATCCGTATACAAGTGAAATTTAACTGACAAATTTGATCGTCAGAAAAAAAGTATCTATTCTATAATGAGACTGATCACGCCAATTTATTTCTTTAGGTAGCTTTTTCAATGTTATGTACAGTCCAATTTTCTTATAAAGGGACTCTTTAGAAAAGACAAAAAAAAATGTGGTCAACATTGATAATATTTTACTATATTATTAGCGTGATTTTATATAATTATAGTGATAATATATACCAAAAAAGACAGCTGCAGATCACAAGACCTTACGTATGAATACGTGAAAGTAGATCTAGTAACTTTTATGGTGGTGAGATAAAGGCCTTCTAATGAAGTTTGGACTGTCTCTCATCTTTTTTAATATGAGTAGCTACGCCTGAAAGTCTCCAGCTGTATATGACCTATCCTTGTTCTTTTTTTCTTTTTCTTTTTTTATCGAGCATTACATCAACTGATGTTCCCATTAATTCCTACACCGATGACGTGAGGTGTTGGTACAGCCTATGGAAAGTGATGGCCAATCAGGTAAGTGAACACTTTTACGTCAAGCACTAAAATAAAAAATACACTTCAAACTTTTTGTTTTCCTCTGTAGTCCTATTATCACTTAACAAGTACTCTTCCTTCCCCGCTCATACCCCATTTATCCCTACGTAAGCCTAATAACCTCCTCCCCTTATGTTGATGCATTCTTAGTGTGCTCTTAAGACGCCCTGACGTATCTAACAACTTTCCCTTGCCCATAGATTCAAAGTAATACTAAGATCTCTTGAAGAATTTTAGTAAATTCTTCTTTATCTTCGATCAAACTTAGTGCTATTTTTCTAATTTTTGTCATCCGACATCCCCGCTAAATTCTCTACGTTCTTTCCTTTTAAATAAGTACATCTATATTCCAGTTCTTTCTGAGCCTAAAGCTGAATTCAGACTACGCTGATGTTTCGTGTTAGCACGTGTTATGACAGTTTAGTTCAGCTAATAGTCTTTCATCCGTTTTAGTACTGTCCACTTGAAAATTTGATTAAACAAATCGTACACAAAATGGTGTGCTCTGATCAGAATCTAGAAGTCAACTAAGCACAATAATTCATGCCCAAACGATACAATACACCAGATACATCAGAGCAGTGTAATCATTTGAAACCTATGTGTGTTGAGATATGTTGACACATGTTAACACAAACTGTCAGCGTAGTATAAATTCGATTTAACTCATCCTCCAATATCTTTATCATAATCCCTAAAATAGTTCCCATGTACTGGTAAGAATACCCGTGTTCGTAAGATGAGCTCTTAACATCTGATGTCAGTATATTCCCTACCATATTCTTTCATCTGTATTTATAGATATTCATACAGACCTCTATCCCCGCTTCACAGATACATATTTTAACAAATTTAAAACTCTCCGACTCCCAAATAACTGATCTTGTTTTTTAATTAAATTGTGTAGCGTGTCTTACAAACCGTAAGGGATATCTGCATATTTATATTAATGGGGTAGGAATAGATATGGTCTCGTTTAGAGTAAATGTACCCACATTTACCTCACCCTTAACCCATTAGCATAGTTATAACCTTATGCGTATAGCCTGAACGGGTTAAATGCGACAGGGGTTCAAGAATTAAATTGCGTTGTTTGGCTAGAAATCCAGTTTTTTTTTCTCATCATAGTGTTAAAATTGTCTTACGATAGACTTACACCATCAAGTGGGAAATATTACAAGTCTAATTTGTGACGTAGGTTGATTATGTCTATTATAGGCGCGCGCAGTTCATAATACGGAACACTCCCCGTAATAGAGGGGTCCGGGGCTGTAGACTTAGTGAAAAGAGGGGAACGGAGATAATAAGGAGTAAAAAATTCAAGGATAAAGAATATTATTTGCATTCGTCAAACAAAATAAAATAAACTTAGCTAAATCTAAATCTTTCAATCAACCATCAAAGTTTACCTAAAAATTATAAACTTAAAAATATATAAACACCTAAATGGGTAAATGGGAGTGACAAGAATGGATAGGATGATAAATTAAAGGGTGAGAGAATAGTTAAGGAGGAGCCAATGCAAGACATGAGACATATGAGGAGATTAGAGAAGATACCAAAGAAGATGCTGGATATTATAGTGGGAGCCAGGAGGCCAGGAGATAAACCAAGGGACAGGTGACTGACGAAGAGTGGAGGAAAGAGGAGAAGACTGGTTCACTGTGGAGGAGGAGAAAGGAAATGTTGGAGAGGCTTATTTTTTAAATAAACCCGGCCAGTGGCTGGAAACTGTTAATGATGTGTAATGAGTTAATGAAAATTAAAAAAACATTAATAATTCTGAACATTCTATGTTACTCAATTCGGCGCGTTTTATGTGTAATACATAACATTTGTATTTAAAACTCGAAGAACATATTTTACAACTAAATTAATATTTAAAATATACTTTTTATACATTAGGGCACGTATTTTCGGACCCCTCACTGTAGAATCCTCTAGGTGGATGTGCTGAGGTTGAACGAAGACTGGCGGCAAAGGAAAGGGCCAGGCAAACATGAAAGGGTGAAGGGCGAGAGAAAACGGTTGTAAATGGTGCATGCAGATGGGTGTATTACACCCTAGGAAGGAGCTTGAAGGGAAATCTTCAACAGGAAAATAGTAAGGCTTGAGAGCTAGTGTAATTCGTACAGGACGGTAAAGTTAGACGGGAGGGAAGAGGTGGAATATATTAGGTAGGAGGCTGGATTCTGCGCCATGCGTGGATTATAAGAACTTGGAGATGAAGTTGAAGAAAATAAAGATTTGTTTTTATTTGGGAGCAGTATGGTTAGCGGTTGATTTTGTCTTTAGAATAAGGGATGCCTCAAATGAAATAGAGGATTTCTGAATAAAATTAATCCAGAATTAAAAGATAAAAGACTTGCGACTGCATGAAAACTTGTATTAAAATGTTCGCTAAACAAATGGAATATTTAAAATTCACATAGTTATTTGAGTAAATAGATAGTTGAATACATATGTGACCATATAGTAAAGTAGATGAAATTTATATTTTAAATACACCCATGCAATAAACTATAGCATTACTATAGCAAATTGGAGTAATTTAGCTAACATTTAGAAGAACATGTCCTTAGACTTAGTATAGTGTATTATGCAAATTGATTATTTTCTAGGTGACCTGGCGGTCTAGGGGTAAGGTGTCAGACTTCTGTGCTGGCGGCCGGGGTTCAATCCTCGGTCCCGGCACAGATTTATCTGATTACCAAACCCTTCCTTCACCTCTGACAAGACATCTTGTGAATGTGGGGAATGCCAGGCCTCCACCGTGGTTCGGATTCCACGTTAAACTGTAGGTCCTCCATTTCATCTCACAATCACCCTATCATTACACATTAGCGTAAGTGCGTATAACCTGAACGGGTAGTAAGACGCGGTGCTAATAATAATAATAATAATAATAATATTTTCTAGAGAAAAAGATTATACGATTTACTTAATAATAATAATATAAATATTACTTAATGTAATAGGGAAAACTGGAAATGTAAAAGCTATTCGATTTAATTTTATACTTTTAACAGTAGGTACCAATAATCATTAGACAAGATTAGATTTGTTAATAAATGTATGTTTTATTTGTTTATGAAAAGTGAGAACATTTAAAGAATATATATTGAAATTGATAAGTTGAAAAATGTTTTATAAAATCTAAGAATAATAATAATAGTAGCTTAAAACATTTTTTTTAGCATGGCATCGTACTACCTGTTAAGGTTATACGCCTATGTACTAATTGCACTAATGGGCTAGATATTAGGAAGGATTGATTTAGAAGAAATGTATCCGCATTTGTCATGGAAGAAGAGTGGAAAACCATTAGAAAAAAACACCCTCAATACACCCTACCGCGATCAAACCCCGACCCCGATCTACCCGTCTTTTACAGTCTAGCCCAACACGAGATAAGCGCGTTAGACCATGCGGCCACCTTAGCGGGTAGTAGAACAATTAAAATAAAATTAAACACTTTAAAAAATAATTTTAGCTACAATGTTATAAAATGTGGTAATTGTTTTTTTATTTAATGTTCGCCAAAATCTAGGCGAAAGAACTGATTTACCAGTTAAAAAGATTAAATTTTAAGTTAAAATAACTGTTTTTGAAAAAATGTGTGATAAGTAATAATAATAATAATATTTAACACCGCGTCTTACTACCCGTTCGGGTTATACGCTTTAGGTACTAATTACTCTAATGGATTAGGAATTAGGAAGGTTGAATTAAAGGAAGTTAACCCGCATTTGCGTGGAGGGAGAGTGGAAAATCATTTAGGAACACCCCTCCCCACCCCCCCAGTTCACCCGACCGAGATTCGAACCTCGATCTCCCCGTCCTCAGCAGTCGAGATCAACACGACAAGCGCGTTAGCCAACTACGCCACCGATGCGGGTGTGTGATAAGTGGCTTAGGAAAATATCAAGTCATTTCCAAATATAACATAAGTTTCTTTCTTTATATTTGTAATATCAAATATTTCTTTATTACAATTAACTATGAATAATATTGTAACTTTATTTGATAAAGTAAGGATAGATTTAAATTCATAGCCTTTCGCTTTAATCTCAGAACTAAAATTTTCGTCCAAACCGTCGTTGATTTTTTTTTTAGCTATAAGCTCAACAATTTAAGTTTATCAACTGTCCATAAACCTGCTGATAATTTTCAAATACATTTTGTTGAAAACGATATTTAAAAATATCAAACAACTTATTACATAACTAGGGGTTTCTAAACGTCTGCAATGCATCTCAGCGCTTTATCATGTAGCAGCACGCCCTTAGAAACGTTTTCATGCTTAGTCTTGGGCACTAGGAGTCTTGTCTTACAATATCAGGGCAGTCAAATTGATAGTAGAGGATAGGGGCGGTGACGTAACTTACACCATATGGGCATAGATAACAGTTGAGTAAAAATTTGATTTAAAAGTATGCAGTGCTTACACAAAAATTGTTGCTAACAGCAACAGATGAGCAAGTGACTGAGAAATCATCCATCTTGGTTAAGTACGGTAGCCCCATGGCTTCTTTGGTGCTGACTGACAGCTTTGAAAAGTTACCAGACCAAATTATGTATCCCTACGCGGAACCATATAATCTGCAAAAAACATGTGTTTAGCAGCTGTCACTTCTGACAGTCAAACTGTAGGTATATACCTAAATGTTGAGTGTCAGAAGTCAGCTGTGAGCTGTCAGTCAGCACCAAAGAAGCCATGGGGCTACTGTAAGTACGAAGAAGACCTTAGTGGTGATTTATCCTACGAGATAAACAGTTTTAGAGCAGCTATGAAAAGTGAAATTGAAAATAAATCATCAATACGGTAGTTAGCTGATCCATTGTTTCTTGAACTTTACACTTTGGCATCAAGCTTGTTAGATCTGTGTACTGCTTTTATTTTGTTTCTTGCTCTTCAAGTTACTGTTTTCTACAGCTGAAAGATCTTCTCAGAAGTTGAGGTCGATAAAAAAAAACTATTTAAGAGGTACCATGAGTTAACAAAGACTTTGTACTCTCAGTGTATTAAGCATTGAATGTGAAAAAGCACGCGGCCGCGACTAACAAGAAATAATTTACATTGTTCGTCTCTCAAAAAGCCAGAAGGGAAATCGCTTGTTCAGCTTGACTTGACTCTATATGAAAAAAATGTTAAATGACTATTTAATAATAATACATATAATTTTTATATTTCAAACTTGAGTTTTTATTCTATTTCTATTCCAACCCCTTAATTACGTTAGCTAAATTATTATTAATATTATTATTATTATTATTATTAGCACCGCGTCTTACTACCCGTTCGGGTTATACGGACTTACGCTAATGTGCAATGGTAGGGCGAATGTGAGATGAAGTGAAGGACCTACAGTTTAACGTGGAATCCGAACCACGGCGGAGACCTGGCATTCCTCACATTCACAAGATGTCTTGTCAGAGAGTGAAGGAAGGGTTTGGTAATCAGATAAATATTTGCCGGGACACGTTAGCTAAAAATCACTCTAAAAGTTAAGAGGTCAGAAGGACAAAATGTTTCTGGCGGGGGTGAGGGGGGGCGGGCAGTTAAAGAAAGTTACGCCACTGGACAGGAGATAAATTTAAATCATCCCTGCCTCCCTTTATCTCCCTGTGGAATTCATCCCATTCCTACTTTAATAAATGGGAGTGTGTAGTTTATATACTTATACTTTATATAGTTTCCGTTGCGCATGATAACAGAAAAATAAGGCTTAAGAGACTCCAGTAATATAGCTATGCCACATTTGTAATTATATGTTTTTGAAATGTGTTTTTAAACTTTGCTATTTAAGTTATACTTTACTTGGTCCCTATATACAGACTGATTTTCATAGGAAACCATTTATTTGAAAACTGAAATCTCATGCTGACGCAATAGCGTAATTTAAAATATTACAAGTGTTTATATTCCGTGTCGGTTTGATTAATAATGTAAAGAGAAATTATATAGTAATTCATAAGTAAGCCTAGGTATGTATTATTCGAAAAAAGAAATCCATGGAGTATTGTCCGAGCGGCCACCATCTGTTGGCCAAGATAGTGCCAACTTCTGAGTATAAAAGGTGTCATGTGATCAGCACACGAGCTCTCCAGCTGTTAATCCCTTGCTTTTTTTTAGATCGGAGCAGCTACTTTTTTATTCAAGTAGCTCCTCATTTTGTCCTCACGAGGCTGTGTTGACCCCGTTGCAGACTCATTGCTTCACAGGAAATCTAGAAGCGCCGGGGATCGATCCCGGAACCTCTAGATCTGTCGCCAGGAACTCTGACCACAGAAGAACTTATGTATCTTTCGAAACTTTTGATAACTTTTTTAATCAATAAACCAAATAAAAAATACACGCTTCAGTGGCCGCATTGGCTAAGGCGCTACTCTCGCAATAGACTAGACTGCCGATGACGGAGATATCGTGGTTCAAATCTCAGTCGGGTGTACTGAGAGTGGTTTTCCTAAATAGTTTTCCACTCTCCCTCCACGAAAATGCGAGTACACCTCCTTTTTTTAAATATAGACGCTAAAGCGCTCGGCATAAATTCTAAAATATCAAATTTGAATTTAAGTCAGTGTTAGTGGTCTAAGCTCTAAAATGTACTTCCTATAAAAATCAGGATTTGCTAAATAATAAAACAGTTTTGAAGAACAATCGTGGTGGTGTTTGTTAAAAGTAAATTGAAATGCCGAATATGGGGTTTATATTTAATTTAGATACATGGTTGAAAAAAAGTGAACAGTTCAAATTCCACAGAAAGAACTCCACGATGTACTAAAAAAAACTGGCGGGTTCCAAGCGGCCCGGGACTTCATGACGGCCCTTCAGTGTAAGCTAAAGCGGTGAAGTAAAGAATGTATGTATTTATTATTAGTAAATGTAATCTCGAAGCCATTTCAGCTAAATAGCCGATAATTACGTCACTATTCAGTCCAATTAAAGAATCAGCTTCTACTTTCAATAATTGACATGGGCAAAAATTATTATAAATTGTTGAACAATAGCTATTAGCTGGGAGCCAACTTTTTGAAAATATTTTAGTTTGTAAAAGTATCCTTCGTCCGCTAATTGTGTAGATTATAAATTTAAAAACTGACAGTATTCCCTAAACCAATGATATTACGTTTAGTTTACGAATCTTTTTATAAACAATACAAAGAGAAAGAAACAACAAAGCGGGAAGGTTTTACATTTATTGTTATCTTGTATTTTCACAAATGATGTATTCTGGGCACCCTCGGATTTACTCAATGGAACCTTTTTACTCAAATTTCATAAAAACAATCATTAAGAATTGAATGGAAAACTTTATTTTAGTCAAAAGTATTTGCGGCAGCCAAAATCAAACCGGCCTAGTTCATCCCTTTGGCCAGTCTACAACCAACGCACCCGCTTGTCGGACTCTCAATTACGCAATCTCAAACACACTTCTAATTACGCTTCTCTTAAATACAAAATAGACTGTCAGCTATAATGAAAAGTCGCCAGACGTAATTTCAATCAATAGAAACAAACAGCAAAGATGACTATAAAAGTCAAATTCATATTAATGTTTTCAAATAAGAAATAAATATTTTTTTAATATTTAAATTGTTAAATATATATGATTTTAATTGAAAATCCTGCCTTCATTTCTATTCATTTCCAAGCGCTGTTGTCATAGACCAAATAACTTCATATTATTTGATATTAGTAGTCCATCTATGTTTTTTATTGGCTGAACGCATGCCAACGCAACTACATAAACGCAAGAAATGGACATTTGAACATGTTTTGTTGTTACTTGCGATGCTTAGTTGTTTTCGTAAAACGGTCAAAAGACGTGAATAATAAGTCCCCCAATCCCCCCTCTCACCGACTAACAGTCAACAGGCATCTAGTGGCGAAAAAAAGGGATGTATATCAATCGAATAACCTCAATTGATTTACATTAATGTTCCTTTGGATAAATGTAACATTGATGAGAATAGAACATCGTCTGCCATTTAACAAACAACGATGACGAAAATATTAATCCTTCAACATAGATGTTTCGATGTTTATCCCTAGTGAAAGAGAAAATAGATTTTAAAATACTACAAATTAAAGTTGAATTTATATTCATTCAAATGGATCATAATGTCCTACCTTTTGATGAACTTGAAAGTAGTTAACCTGAGCTGTGGAATGAACACTTTAGGTTAAAGAGATGAAGGCGAAGGTCTTCTTTCTTGAGATGAGTTCACTATTTTAACCAAACATTTATAAAGGCGTATTAATCAGCACGAGTATACTAAAAGTGCATTGATATCTAGCGAGAATAGGGTCGAGTCTATTCAAGCACAGGTGTTGCCCGCGAAATATTCAAAAGGTTAAAAGAAAAACACACGGTAACCTTTTAATTTTGCGGATACAGTAACGTACTAATACCGGCGAGCTTTACATTAGTAACAAATACCGAATAATACTAATAATCATAGAAAACGCAATATTAATAATGAACAGAGTAATAACAATTAAATACCACGTACAGTACCAGTAACAAAGAGCTCTCTATTGACAACAGAGACTAACTTTCGAATTTCGAAAAATTAAGTGGTGGTATCTAGTGGCGTGGTGTTGCAAGTAACCGCGAAGTTTAAATCTCACCGTTGTAGAATAAAGAATATTTTTAGAATTTGTTCGTGTATGTATTATTGGATACTTACCAACAAAGGAATCAATTGCAGATAGTTATGTAGTCAAATAAAACGTTACTTAATGAAAGTGAAATTATATCCTGTTGATCTGTTCAATTTAGGAGTATAACTTGGTTTGACCAGTATACAATATTATATTCTCGTCTGCTAGAACTACTGTACTCGAATGAATTCATTAAATTATCAGGTAGAACCACAAGTGGGATTTTTATAAATCTCTGGTTACGTTTATGGTCAAAAGTATTTCCAAACAAATAGAACAGACCCTTCTTCAGTGTCAACATGGTCTAAGACGTTACTCTGGCAATAGACTAGATTGCCGATAACAGGGATATTGGGGTTATATCCTGGTCGGGTGCACTAAGGGTGTTTTTACACTTTCCCTCCCCGCAAATGTGGGTACACTTCCTCTCGATTAAACCTTCCTAATCCCTAACACCTTAGTGTAACTAGGCCTACATCAGCGTCCAGCCCAAACGGGTAGTAAGACGTGGTGCTAAAAAAAAGGGATTTTCATTTTATGTGTAGTTGATTCATTTTATTGCGGTACATCCAAGAAAATTTTGTTTTTGTTACCAGAAGCCCAAAATAACAATTTTGAATGAAAAATGTATGTTAAAATACTAACATTATATCTGTATAATATATTACAAACCATAAATAAATATCACAAATACCTGTGGTCATCACTCTCGATTGGCAGTGATGGGGGAAGTCGAGGTTCAAACCCCAGTCAGTATTGGGGCTAATTTTTTTTTCTAAACCATTATCCAATCTCCTTTAACACAGATGAAGGTACACTTTACTTAAATTATACCTTCCTTATCCCTACTTTGTTATAAAATGATCAAACCCAAACACATCAGTTAAATCTAAACTTGAAAAGTGAGCAATATTATAAAGTTATATATGCATTACTTTCTTAGATTTTATAGCTTCTTACTTTTTAGCGACCTTTCGAAATGATAATTTATGCGTTTCACAAGGCGATAAATACACCTAATAATTAATATGCACTTAGGTATACTTGAATGAAAAAGTAGCGGCGTCAGTCTATAAAATTTAGATAAACAGCCGGAGGGCTCACTGTGTGGTCACATGACATCCTGTATCCGCAGAGGTTGGCCCTGTCTTCATCAACAGATGGAGGCCGCTCTGTCGGTACGGCTCGATTGTGGGCTGACACCCCCATGAAGATAGGTATAATCAAAAGATAGTTGATGGACCCAGAATAGAAGGTGGACGTAACAGACCAAGAGGCGTTAAATATGTCAACAAGGGTTACATCTGCAGCCCATTTATTCTGAAAGGTCACGAGCAGTCTTACCTCTACTGGTTACAGTATGACCCTATCTTCTAGCCCTTTCGGGTTAGACAGAGAATATAAGTATACTAGAATCGCGATTATCTGGCTTAAAGTGGCGGCATTCCAGGCCGGATAATACAGAATCCAAGTGTAAATAGTTTTCAGTATGGGTTTGCCTCATGTAGCTACACCTCACACAGACCTGCTTTGACACGGCTTCTGTTTCCAGCCAAATCAAAACAGTGCTGCTATCTACACCTGCTTTAACACAGCTTCTGTTTCCAGCCAAATCAAACAGTGCTGCTATCAACACCTCCCTTGACACAGCTTCTGTTTCCAGCCAAATCAAAACAGTGCTGCTATCTACACCTCCCTTGACACAGCTTCTGTTTCCAGCCAAATCAAAACAGTGCTGCTATCTACACCTCCCTTGACACAGCTTCTGTTTCCAGCCAAATCAAAACAGTGCTGCTATCTATACCTCCTTTGACACAGCTTCGGTTTCCAGCCAAATCAAATCATTGCTGCTATCTACACCTCCCTTGACACAGTTTCTGTTTCCAGCCCAATCAAAACAGTGCTGCTATCTACACCTCCCTTGACACAGCTTCTGTTTCCAGCCAAATCAAAACAGTGCTGATATCTACACCTCCCTTGACACAGCTTCTGTTTCCAGCCAAATCAAAACAGTGCTGCTATCTATACCTCCTTTGACACAGCTTCTGTTTCCAGCCAAATCAAAACAGTGCTGCTATCTACACCTCCCTTGACACAGCTTCTGTTTCCAGCCAAATCAAAACAGTGCTGCTATCTACACCTCCCTTGACACAGCTTGTTTCCAGCCAAAACAGTGCTGCTATCTACACCTCCTTTGACACAGTTTCTGTTTCCAGCCAAATCAAAACAGTGCTGCTATCTACACCGACCAAACGTATGCTACTGGAATAATACTGTATTGTATGCCAACCACATACATAGTAGATATACTTTGGTGTTTCCAATATAACAGTTGTAAGGTGTTTGCAATTACTTTTAATTATTTCCTAGTGGATATGTACGGGTTTGTTTATTTAAAAAAACATACGTTAACAGAAAGAATCAGGCCAGATAATCACGACTTTATTGTATAAATAAAAGTATATTAAGATATTAGTAAAAAAATATTATAGCAATTTATTTTTTAAAAAAAGATTTAATTTGTCATTCTTTTAAAAACAACTATAAATTCCAAACACCATTAAAACAATAACAATAATTACAAATATCCAAAAATACATAACATTAAAATTGCGTCACAATCATAATAATAAAACTTGACAATGAAAGAAAATCTACAGACAAACAAGGGTATATTGATTACAAACATTTTTAATATATACTATACTTATTTTACACATAAAAATTGTTTTTTTTTTATTTCCCTTTCACTCTTAATATACATTTTAATAATTAATCGAGATTTATGATAGTAAACGACATGTACAGCTGTGTCCAGACTAGAAGAAAACAATGGACTGAACACTGTTCGCAAACAGTGTGGACAGTTTTTCGAGCATTTCTCCGATACAAAATTTGTTTGTTGTTCTGTTCAACCCCGATCCACCAGTTGTCAGTTTTTGTTCATCACATCAAAGGATGTTCATGTTCGTGCCGGTAGTAGTTTGAACTTCTTGGTGAACCTTTTTTCTTTCTTTTTTTTGAACATATATTTTTTGGCGAGTGTATTTCTATGTGTGTGTGATAGATATACATGCACCCGCTGCTACTTACATACTCATCCCACCACCGATATTGAAGCACATCTGAGCAAGATGGAAAAAGTTATGAGGTTACCATCTAAGGGGACATGTCGCAAACATGTTCTGTTCAAGTTTGGACACTCCAGCCATAGCAAACAGAACAATGATTACTGTATCACAAACTATGTGTGATTTTATTGATAGCAATACGATACATTTTCTTGAAATAGGAAGGCTGTTTTTAGAATAATTGATGTTGCAGCAGTAAAAACATATCCAAACTCATGGTGTGCTTGGTGATGGAAATGAAGCATGTTATTTTACATTAAAGTCACAGGTATAGCAATTTAACATCACTTATAATAAGAATACAATAATGCAATCCACCATGACACAAGATATACACGATTATATAAGATCAACCACTTTTATAATAATTGTTAGTGTTTGAATAAAGTCTAGCGTTCATTTTAGGGGTGCCGGAAAGTTTTTTGACTGTGCGGGAGGAGGTGAAATGACTTTATGTCCATGCTAAGCTAGGTTGAGTAAAAAAAAAGTATGTGAGCACAACTTAGCACCACTACCACTGAGCCACTATTTGATAAGCTCTGTGTGTGTGTGTGTGTGTGTGTGTGTGTGTGTGTGTGTG
>CABFOW010001618.1:96179-122857 GCA_902141385.1 Timema californicum
CCCCCCCCCCCACACACACACACACACACACAAAAGTTTCCTGGATAAGGCCGTAACAAAGCATATGGTTTCAAAATACTAATTTAATGTTTGCAACAAAGGTTTCTTAAGAAATACATAACTAAATAACTATTTCGACAAATTATTATTGTTTTTAAACTGTAAGGATAAAGTGACCTGGCGGTCTAGGAGTAAGGTGTCAGACTTCTATGCTGGCGGCCGCGGTTCAATCCTCGGTCCCGGCACAGATTTATCTGATTTCCAAACCCTTCCTTCTACCTCTGACAAGATGTGTATTAACCACAACTTGTGAATGTGTGGAATGCCAGGCCTCCACGGTGGTTCAGATTCCACGTTAAACTGTAGGTCCTTCATTTAATCTCACAATCACCCTACCATTACACATTAAGCGTAAGTGTGTATAACCCGAACGGGTAGTAAGACGCGGTGCTAATAATAATACTATAAGGATAAAGTAATAAATGATAAATCTAGTACAAAATCCTCTATAGACACAACTTATTTTATGTCTTACAAATATATATATATATTCACATCCATTGTTTATCAATTTCACTAACTGAACAGATACGTGTCATACATTAGAGAATTAAATAGCAGCCTTAGTCTTAATAATAAATAACTACTAATACTACTACAATTTATTTTATGTAACACCCAAATTTGTTGAAGAACGCTGTCTTTCCAAACAATACTGATCAAGCCGAAGTAAATAAATTCTCAAGTTATTGTCTCAGATGAAATATATCTATGCATAGTTCAACTCTTCACTTAAAATGAGCAAATAAGAAAAGTAGTGACTTAAATTCACAGAGTTTTATACTTGCACTGGTTTTAGGTACTTATTGTAACCATGATGTCCAAATAGGAATCATTCGTCTTGGCAGTTAATATAAACAAAATAAGATTATTTTCCCGGACTTTCGTGAAAATAAATCCATCAGCTCAAATCTAGGAAATGATTCATGTAAAAATCATTGTTCTTCTTATATTTAATAAGATCAGCTAAATGTCCACAAAGTTTTGATTTGTTATCGTGGAATTGTATGTTCTCATCTTTTTCACGTGGTCTGAAAGAAAATAACAAATTATTATTATTTATGATTTTAAGTGGATGGTTTCAATTGTATCTAGTTTTATTTATCATTGTCTTTTACTAACCTGTTCAGGTTATACACACACATGATTATTACTCTAATTGAGTAGGAAAGAGGAAGGAAGCATTTTTGAGATAATCTACTGACATTTGCATGAAAGGAGAGTATGAAACCATTTAGGAAAAACCACCCTCAGTAGACTCGACCAATATTTTAGCCTCAATCTATGCGTCATCAGCAGGACAGACTAACAGGGAAATGACGCCTTGGAATGTTCAACCACTGAAATGGGTCATCTAAAGTATGATTTTGGTAGGAATAACAGTAAAAGTTAGTTACTAGAGTTACTAAAACAACTTTGGTATATCCATACATCAAGTCATGTTATCTGCAGCTGTCACTTTTGATAGATATTACCAATACCTATGAAATAACTCAAATAACATAGTAAAATGTTATCAATGTTGGCCGCAAAGAAATAAGTTTCAATTTTCTCTACTGTTCTTCCAACCAAAATCAGGGTATAGTTTTGATTCCTGAATATGCCCATGTATACGTATTTTCATAGTGATATTGTGTTGGATTTGAAGGAACATTTTTCGCTCAAGATGTAGTCTTTCATCTGTAAGATCTTTGGTTAGAGTAGTTCATAGTGTAACTATACTCAGGAAGTACCCATAAATAATAGTTGTGATAAATATCACCTTGACCAAGATTCCAGAACATTAAGCAACGTTGTTTATATGGGTGAATAAAAGTCGCTCAATTTTGTGATCATAAATCTGTCACCAGGCAGTAATCTCATAAGTTAGCCACCCTCATTTGTAACAATATTTCACTTACAAACATCCTGATCGCAGGTAGGACCAAGTAATATTTATGGAAATGATAATATGGTTACAGAGATCATATACACACTATCTTTAGTTACTTAACATGAATCAAATCTATAAGGAAAATCTTTTTTAGCTTTATGAGGTAATTGTACTATATTTGGAAGAAGGTACAGGAAAGGTGGATATAAAAATATAACATTTAGGAAGTTGCGTTGTGTTTTTCACACTCCCTGATGAGTTCCGATAGAATGAAACCAAGGTCAGGGAATCGGGCGGTGATAATCAATTTTCTTCAAGAGTCAGCCATTACTTTTTGTGTAGTGTCAGCACTATAAAGTTTGAACTGTGTTCTTCTTTTCGTTATAAAAGCTATATTGTGTTTGTGCATTATATATGTTTCAACCCACCTTTCCTATACCTTCTTCCAAATATATTAACATGAATAATGTAATACAGTTAAATTTAAAATACTTTGTAAACAAACTTGTAGCTATGAGAGTAGTTAAATACATAGTGTATACTTACAGTTTCCTCAAATGTGAGATAAGTTCATTAATATGGATTGGAAGTGTATAAATTCTTGTAGTAGTAACATGGTCTAACATATCTTCTTCATCTGTAAAACCATCGAACCTAAAAATAAAAATAAATGTTGATTATTTCTCAAATTTAAAAATAGAACAGCATAAATGGCTTCTAGAAAAAAACATGTGTAAAAACTAATAAAATAAGTCTCCCCCATCAATGTGTTTAGCTTTTAATAAGTTATAATTCATCTTACAGCTTGCAAAACAAATTAACGAATAAAGTGGAAACAAGCACTGGGCCAGAGTAATGTTTCTCAAACTCTAGTACACCCCTAGTGGTATGGGAAAGATTTTAGGGGATACGCAACACACAACAGAGTGTGATTAGTACCTAATAGTCTTAATAATAGTGGGTCTGCTAACCAAATTGGCGTTTATTTTGACATGATGTTATGTACTTATAAGCCTTTCTTTCCCTCTGTCATGGCTTTGTTTAATTTATCTCAAAAATGTATGTGTGATTTTGTGTGTGTATTGCAATTTTATTAAAGTTTGAAAATACAATTTATAAAACTGTTAACAAAATCACAGGTATTTGGTTAGCTATTTCTTTCATTGTGAAAAAGTAAAAGGGGTACATTGGTTAGCACATGGTCCCAAAAGGGTACATGACTGGAAAGAGTTTGAGAAACACTTGGCTATAGTGTTATGTCTTCGCATGATGCATGGTATGCTTTGAGAGAGTTCATATAGTGGTGGAGTCAAAGATTTATTATTAAAGTGGTGTGACAGTTAAGAATGATCCTGAGCTCACTAAAAGCGTGGTAAAAAAATATATATATATTAGCAATATTTAATTTTGTTGTTTACTAACCTGTTGATTTATATAAGAAAATAAACATAGTAACACAAACTAACATGTAAGAAATAACTGTGTACATGTATTTTTAGGATTAATTTTTTTCATTTATAAAAATTAGTTTATAAAAGAGGAAAATTGCTCAACATAAATTTATGAATTTTTTGGGTGTTGTTTTAAGTTTATAATTGTAATAGCATAGTAAAAATTATCATAACTGCTTAGGAAAGATGTAATTTCATTGACCACATTTTATTTTCAAAATGTTTACAATAATTATTGTATTTGACCATAATAAGCTAAACTGAGTTCTTGAAACTACTCGAGCTTTAAATGAGTGTGTGAATGAGCGTGTGAATGTTTTTCTACTTATTTGAATATTTCTTTATTAAATTTTATTTCAATAAATGCAATAGTGTATGTTGTATTCAACACTGGTTAAGTGGAAGAAAAGGGTAACGCCTTAACTTCACCAGATGAATAAAGGCTATTATTATTATAAACTATATTCACTTTAAAACTGAAATGCACAGGTTTATGTGGTCTATTGACACCACTTGTCTCCAAATGCATAGAGTAAAAAACATTGGTTTCAAATCAAAGGATTAATAAATTACAAAATAAGCCTCTAATATTCCACTACTTACATTTGTTTAGTTAGTGCTTTTTCAATTATTTTTTTTAGCACCGCATCTTACTACCTGTTCAGGCTACACGCATATAGATTAGTTACACAAACATTTTAAGGATGTGTAAGGTTGTATTTAGAAGAAGTGTACCAGCATTTGCATGGGCCAAAAGAGGGGGGAAATCATTTAGAAAAACAACCGAGTACACCCAACCAGGAATTAAATTATGAGCTCATCGGCAGGTCAGCTTATTGAGAAAGTGACTCATTAGACCATTCAACCATCGAAGTGCGTTAATTGAGTTTGAAATATAATTCGTAAAAGTAATAGATATGTCACATGCTTACACCATAATTCAGTTTTATTAAATATATTTTGCATGTTGATTTGTCTTACAAACAGCACCCTTCCCTCATTTATGTTATCTGCCTCACCCCATAAGCTTTTGAGTTTGTGACCTCTTAATATAGTGGATAAAAAAGTGTATACTAAATACGCTTCACATACCTGACATGAAAACACCTTTCAAACATATCAGCACTGTTGTTTTTGGTTATATAATCCAGTCCATAAAGAAATAAGGGACTGAAACATCTGTCTTTTATGTAACACACTCTGTTGCGAAACCATTGTTGCTTTCTAGCACACTTACTAGACGCAATTACTACTTTCACCTTACTGTTTGACAATAAGTCAAGGATCCATTGTGTCGGATGGACACTAATGTCGTTGTAACTGTGCTCATCAAAACAGTCAAGAACCTGGAGGGAAAAATTAAATTTAAACATTCAAAATATATATAACATATTCTTTAATAGCATTGAATAAGCATATACAAAATGCTAATAACTATAGTATGTTTAGTTATATGAAATAAAAGTGTTATCTTAATTTGTGGTGTGGTTGATTATCTCTCGATAATTATGATCAGATTTTATTATATATATATATTTTATGGGTAATGTGAGAAATCTGGATAATGTCGAGATTAGCCAGGAGATGTCAGCATTATCCAAGTGAAATAGATAAAGTAAGAATCAGAAAATAACTTCTCATTTTCAAACTTATCCGAATAATCTCGACACTAGCCAGCAATACTTGGATAACGTTGAATACTATTTGTAAAACTAAGCATATGTGAATACGGATATTATGGAATTCATTTTGATCTCTGAAATTGAATTATAGAAATGCATTTACATTCGAAATGCCTCATTTTGATTCTTTCTTTTCACCCGACCTAAACTAAAAACAAAGATTTGAAATGCCTAATTTTAATTCTTTCTTTTCCACTAACCTACACTAAACAAATATAGCCTAAAATTACCTAATATAACTTAACCTAGCCTAACCTAACTTAACCTAACTAAACTAACCTCAACCCTAAGATTTTGACATTATTCAAGTGTAGATGGATGTCAATATTAACCGGATAAACTTTGAAAAACATTATTTAACATTATCCATCTATTTTAGATAATTTCAACTTTATTCAAGCAAAAACTTTACCTGTAGCATATATACTATATTTCTTTAATCCCAATCTTGAATCCGAATATCGTTTTTTTTACCCCCGAATCTTGAATCCAAAAACAGATCTGCAAACCCTTGAAAATATTAAATTTTTTAGTGAATCTATTTAAAATTGAATTTAAAAAAATTGTTTAAGACTAGTTGCCACTGACCAATAATATTTTGTTTGTCACATCTATTGAATCATAAACAAAAAAGTTTCTTAGTAAATTGATCATATAAATACAATTTTGTCTTTTTTATGTTATTTTACCCTCCCAACTTAACAAGTCTATGTTATTCCTTTGACCTACTGTTTAAATTTTTTATTTGATGTAAATTATTGTACTTGAGATTTTTAGTTTTAGTTTTTTTTAGATTCTTACGAATTTTGAATCTTTTTAATATTGTAGGATTTGATCGTTTCATCTATATTAATAACCTTTATTTTGGATCAATTGAATGAAACAATCTGAGAAAAACAACATTCAAAAATCCCAACTTTTACACTTTTTTCACCATAACCTTACCTCAAAGCCAGAACTATTCAATAGCTTTCTAAAAGTAGCCATTAGCTCCATAAAAGGTTCACAATCGTATGCATATAGTAATAATATTCTCTCTGTAGGACTCATCACATCATCTGACTCCTTATCTGAAAGATTAAAAAAAATTTAATAGGGAAGTGAGAGACTCAAAAATTTGAGACCGACGAGGAAAAAAAAATCTCAATCTTGTCTCAAACGTATAAAATGGTTATCAAAAATTCTAGAATTTAAAATAAAATATTACAAATATGCAAATAAGTGCACTAATAAATTTCCTTACCAAGCCAAGTGAAAACTTATTACTTTTAACATTATTATTATTATTATTATTAACACCGCGCGTCTTACTACCCGTTCGGGTTATATGCACTTACGCTAATGTGTAATGGTAGGGTGATTGTGAGATGAAATGGAGGACCTAACAGTTTAACGTGGAATCCGAACCACGGTGGAGGCCTGGCATTCCCCAGATTTACAAGATGTCTTGTCAGAAGTGAAGGAAGGGTTTGGTAACTTTTAACATTATTTGATAGTAAATATAAGGTGTAATTGGAAGTTCATTCCCCCCCACTCCCATAAAGGAGCCAAACGTGGCAAGTCATAATCTTAGTTTGTTAGAAATGAAAATATTTTATTAGATGCATCATTAAGAAAAATTTTGTTTTAAAAATATTTTCTTGCCTTATTCTCGCATCTCGATATTTTTTTCATTTTTTCGCCTCAATAACATCTTGAACTGAAAAAGTGGTTCGCGCACATCCCTAATTAGTAACATAGCTCTGTTAATAGGCATTGTTGTTGTTAGTGAATTTGTAATGAGATAACATTACTACCAAGGGGTTACAAAGGGGCTTAAACACAAAGGTTATAGAGTTAAGTTGGTTATTTTTCCACTGCATCTTACTATCTATTTGGGACACATTCCTATTATAACTAATGAATTAGGAATAAGAAAGGTATGATTTAGATAAAATGTGACCACATTTGTATGGAGGTAGAGTGGGGAATCATCCAGGAAAAAAAAGTCTTCACCATACCTAAGTGGAATTCAAATAAAGATCTCTCTTTCATCAACAACCCGGTCCGTTATGAAAGTGACATATTAGACTATTTAACCATTGAAGTGGGTAGCTTAGTTACCAGTAATATATATATATATATTTATATAAAACAAACATATATATATATGAATGTTTATATAAATATATATGCATATATACATAAATCAATGGCTTCTCACACAATGGCACCAACAACGACAGCTCAAAATGGTATAAATTAACCATAAATTTAGTATTTTAACTAAAAGTATTTTTTATTCTGAAACTCATAATTGTAGAAACAGGAATTTTTTTCAGGCAAAGTCAAAGTTAATATTTGTTTCAAAACCAAATCAAAGTTTTAAAGCTTTGAACACTGCCAGAACCAAGGCAAATTTATCAATAGTTTTTTTTGTTTGTTTTGTGGTTAGTGTTCTTTCAGTGTCAGAATCAGATAGTACAAATATAATATCATCTGCAGTCATTGAAAATAATAAATTAATCCAAAACCTGCTTTGGTGGTTGCTTGGTCTAAAGCATCACTCCTGCAATTGGCTGGACTGCCGATGTTGAGGAGATTGAGGTTTGAATTCTGGTCGGGTGGTAATGAAGATAGCTTTCCTAAATGAATTCACTCTCTCCTTTCATGCAAATATCGATATATTTCCTCTAAATTCCCCTTTCTTTTCTTACCATAAGTGTAAATAGCTTGACTGGGTAGTAAGACTCTATACACCAAAAGGAGTTTAAAATGTATCAAATGATTATTTAAATAATACTTTTTTTATTTGAGAATTTAATGCACAACGCACTTTTTCAAAATTGGCTCAAACAATTTTGAACAAAATTCGTATTTTGGCATTGTTTAAGATTAAAAATAAAATGAGTACTCTCATTTTTCCATGAAAATAGCTTTGAAGGTACTTTAAAAACACAGAAATTTCCAAATTTGATCACATCTCCGCAACTATTTGAGATACAAAATTACTTACTATGGCAAATAATGTAGGACTTTTATAAATATAAATATTTTATCTGACACATATTTGTATTGAATCAATAGTTTCTAAGCTATAAGTATTTTTTATCTTTGGCAGACCAAGATGTTCTTTTCTCAAAGTTGGTAGAATGTCCAAAAAAGTCTATTATTTTGTTTCACATTTCTTAAGAGTTTTAAGCAAATGTCACTATTTTTAGATAAAAGAGCAAGAAAGTTTATGCAGTACCAATTATTTTTATTAGTGAAGAAATCACTGCGACCAACATTGTTTTGAAAATTAATTTTATTGTGTAGGAAGGTGGTGATGTTTAAATTAATATTATATATTTTAAAACTAAATACTTATAAAAAAAATGCATTGTCCAGTGAAGCAAAATGGTGAATGGAGAGTCAGAAGAAACAGATAATTATAGCAAGACCAGTCGGTTATTGGTGAAGCGAAGGGAAGGAAAATGCTATGGCTTGGACATGTGCTCAGACTGAATATTAATAAAGGAGATAAGGAAAAGTTTTTAAGCCAATATAGAAAAATAACTCTTAGTGGGCAGATCTTGAAGGAACTCTGGATTGAGGATCCGTCGAAGACATTAGTCAAACACAGACTCTGGAGGATTATAGTGGGCGAAGCCAAAGTCCACTTTGGATGGCGGAGCCCTAAATATATATATAACCCATTAGGCCTATAGCTAGATTTTTAAACAAATAAATGTTACTCTATCATCATAGTTGTCCTTATAAAGTATTATTATTAGCACCGCGTCTTACTACCCGTTCGGGTTATACGCACTTACGCTAATGTGTAATGGTAGGGTGATTGTATGGAGGCCTGGCATTCCCCATATTCACAAGATGTCTTGTCAGAGGTGAAGGAAGGGTTTGGCGATCAAATAAATCTGTGCCGGGACCGAGGATTGAACCTCGGCCGCCAGCACAGAAGTCTGACACCTTACCTCTATACCGCCAGGTCACCCACTTATAAAGTAAATAATTAAAAAAAAAATTAAGAATGATTTGCAAAGGTTCCTACTAATAAAATTGTGGAAAGGATGTTTTAGAAAATACAAACATATTTTTTTCACGCAGACAACAGTGATATTTTCTACCAAAAGTTCTGTAACTGCCGGCAATCATATGACTTGATGTTTAGTTTTTAGTTAAAACTATATATGTTACACATTAATAATCAGCAAAGCAAGAAAAGATATTTATTAGTAGATAGTATTAATAGTAAGAGAAAGCAAACAACTATTACTAATACTATCAACAACAAAAAATAGTGATGTGCAAAGTATGAAAATTGTTCACCCTCGTGAAATAAAAATGTTTATTGGATCTTGAGAACTAAGGACTGTCAAATCTCGAAGAATGTAATGGTTTTATGCACAAAGTGTGGAGAAGTTGGTTCCCAAGGACTTGTTGATCTATTTGTCTTATTTGTGAGAATTATGGATGAATTAGGGATGGGACTTAAAATCCCTCAAATCCTTAAGAATATTCAAAAATCAAGGATTCGATAGATTTTGGATTTGAGGGTCAAATCCAAACTGTCCAATAGAAGGTTTGGGGAGACTTAAGTCTCATAGTCTACCCTGATACTACACCTCTGATATTTATTAAAAAACAATAGTATAAAACCACATTCAAATTGACATTAATAGACAAATGTCAAAAAGGGTTTATTCTTGTCTTGGAAAAAATAAATGGTACTAACATATAGGCTACTTGTGAAATAGAACCTCATAATTTATGATGATGTGTTTTTATTAATTCCAAAAAGATTTATTAATAAGAGAAAGCAGGTTTGTCATTAAAAACGATGTTAATAAGAAAATGTGTAGAGCAGGCACAAAAGCACAATTTCTTTAAAAAAAAGAAAATAGAGGTAGGAAGGAAAGAAAGAACAAATGTATAGCAAAAATATTTATAGCATATCTTCAATATAATATTTATTTTATGTTTACAAAATTGTTTATAGTAATAAATAACAAGCAACACATAAAAGTACAGTTCACAAAAAAAGAAGAAAATAAACAATCAACAAAATAAAATATAATACAACAATTTCACACAAAAACCAAAATTAAAACACTCGTACAAAACCGTTTTTAGTCCTGTTCCCAACAAAATAAGATATAAGATAATAGCATAGTAAAACATAAGCAAGCTTTAATAGATGAAAATAATCTAGATACTAATTTAGCATAACAATTGACACCCAGTAAGTACAAGAAGGAAGACATGCACAGATTAATTTGACATTTACGATTTCACAAAGAAAGAAGAGAATGACTTGGTTTGGAATGTATTAACTTCATTACCCATGAGTGGCATTGAAAACTTTTCATTTTTATACATACACAATATCCATTACCAAAAGTTACAAAATTAGTAATTTTCTTGACCTCTATAAATATTGACTATTTACTCAGGTAAATATTGGAACATTTGAATTACTTTACATCACTAATAATATTTGTAATAATATAAATATGTATATATAATAATAATGATCAACTTTATTAAAGCTATTTATATTTCATGAAAAGGCACTGATAATACAAACTACCAATGAGGACACAGGGCCAGATTCAGTCAGACTTAATGTGTCTCAAAACCAAACACAAGATGACATCTACCTAAACTGGAATGGAATGAAACGGGGCAGTTTCCCATTTAAAACTCACCCATTCCTTTTTGGTCTCATGCCACACTTGAGGCGCACCAGGTCTGACTATGAATCTGGCCCAAACACTTGTTATTCAGTGTTGCCAACTATTTTCATAATACAAGATTCCCTGCGTTTTCTAGAGGGAGTATCCAATTTAAGTCGCTTTAAAGAGTAGTATTAGGGAATAGAAATTCACTTTTCACAAAAGTGACTTGCCATTGGTGTTTAGAAGAAAATGATTTGAGCTTGGTAGGGAAATTTAAACAGTTGTTAAATAAATCATGAGTCCAAAATCGAATCCTCGAATCTTTAAAAATGTTCAATTATTTTTAAAGATAAAATATTTAAAAATTAATTTAAAAAAAGTTGTTAAAGTCTTAATGCCACTAGCAAATGTTATTTTGTTTATCATGTCTATAACATCATAAGTGACAATGAAAGTCCTTTTGATTAGTAATTTAATTATTTTAATAAAGTTTTATCCTTTTTAGTGATTTTGTTGGGTACTCTCCTAAATACACAAGTATATATAATTCCTTTAACCAACTGCTTAAAATTGCTATTTGAACTGCAAATCTTCATAAATGTATTAGAGATACTTTTTGAGATTTTTATAAATCTCTCGCGAATACCAGAGGAGTTAAGGATTCGAATATACCATCTCTAATAACAGGGGGACTATCGATCACATATTTTCAAAAAATCCTAGCCTATCAACCATCAACATTCTTATAAGTTCTTGTTAATTCTCCATTATTTAATTAGTTGTTATTCTTGTCCCTGTGTAAATGTGTTATAAAAATAAACCCTGTCCAACCATCTCATGTTAGAATAAGATATCTAGGCAGTGCACTTTGTTAACATTGAGAAAAACTCTCACTTTTGTTTAAATGTTTAGGTGCAGAGTTAATCAAACATTTAAATTCCCTGACATGTCTCTGTTTTCCCTGACTTCAAAAAATTCCATGACTTTTCCAGGATCTCCCTGTTTTCCTTGTATGTAGCCACCATGATTAATCACAAGCGTTTGAATTCCCTGAGTTTTCCTGATTTTGGATTAAATTCCTCGAAATTTCCGTTTTCATTGACATGAAAAAATGTCCCTATCTGTAGCCACCATAGATAATATCATGTTCGGTCAAAAGAGAAACAATTACTATTCAAGCAATATGTACATTTTGATTACTAGTCATTTGTTTGGATCTCGCAAGCATTACAGTAGCTACAACCATCCACCACCACCGGGTTATCTTTCTTTACCTCCTCCGACCAAGGGGATAAAACTTGGCTTCCTTAAAGAATCATCCCTTCTATGTCGTGAATCTTGATGGGAATACATCATGGTCTTGAAGTAGCAAAGCGCAACGAGCACAAGTGCCAGTACCAAGATCGACAACATGACAGAAAGGATAATGTTGTGACTATCCCCGGAAAAGAGTTCTGTCAAGTCGTAGCTTGGTAAAGTTTCGTTTAGATCTAGGGACAAAATAAAGAGATGAATACAAAATATGTATGCAAGTGAACAAAGAGAGAAAATTATGTTTTTAGTATGTCTTATTTATTATAACCAGGGCCCAGATTTTGATGAAAGTTCATCTTTTGTTTTGTACACCACAAACAATGCTCATAAGTACATAAACTTGCATAAATGTATATTTTATAGGTCAGTTTATATATATATATATATATNATATTTTTTTTTTTTGTAATTTTGGAGTTTAAAGTCATATTTATTTGGAATGAGTGAATTTTTTAGTCATTTTAAGATGTTTGTGAAATTGTTTAGGAACGTTTGAGTCATTTAAGCTAATACTCCTCATGTTTATAAAACTTGAGAGTTTGTCTATAATATTGTGATCAAGCCCTCATTTATTGTTTCACTTACTGAGAACAAGAGTTCGCCTGCAATAGTTGGGTGGTGTTATCCATACACTGTTGACATCGCACCTGTCATCTTCTACATCCACCTGAAACAGATTTTTAAAAAATACTGGTTTTATTCCTATTATTTGGATGCATTTAATGTCTTAATCTGCTGCATAAAGCTTTGTCTACATACTCCTTATCTGCATTTATTTATTTTTTCATTGCATCTTTCTACAAAGCTAATTGAGACTGTATATGAGGCTTTTAACAGGGTTTTTTAGCACCACGTCTTACTACCGTTCAGGTTATATGCTTATGTATTAATTACATTAATGGTTTTAAGGATTAGGAAGGTTATATTTAGAGGAAGTGTTCCTGCATTTGCATGGTGGGAGAGTGGAAAACCATTTTGGAAAAACCTCCCTCAGTACACCGGACCGAAATTCGTACCTTGATCTCCCTGTCATTGGTAGTCTAGTCTACTGAAAAGAGTAGTTCATTAGAGCATGCAGCCACCGAAGTAAATCCGTAAGACGGTTAATTTAGCACTTAATGAAAAAGAACAGATCCAAACTCAAACCACTCATTTCAAGTCCTCTCTGGGAATTGAAGGCAGGACTAAGATAATTCTGTCAACTTACTACTGGTTAAGCTATAAAGTGTTGTATTACACAAAACAGCTTAGCAACGATATGTTTCACAAAGATACTCCAAAATGATTCATATCTTACAGTAATTGGAATTTAAATTTACTGTCGTTATTGTACATAAAATGTGAAAAAATATGTCTTAAATTTTATTTTTAGTTAGAGATGAGTCGAACCCACTATTTTATGAATCTGAATCTCCGATTTACTTTCGAATACAAAATTCCAAATCTGAATCTTGGAATAAAATATGAAAATATAAATATAAATATAATAGAATAATAGAAAATCCAAATACTAACTAAATGTTAACATTCTTTCTTATAATCCATTCACTATAACATTCAGTTAAAAGTGTTATATTACTGGTCTGGGGCCTGGTTAAGTTCATCCTATAATTCTGAAACACCAATAAGCAGTATTAGAGGTATAAAAAAAAATTCCCTCGAAAAAAAATTAAGACTTTGAATCTTGAATCCGAAATTTTTTTGAATCCTCAAATATCCTTAAGGATTAGAGGGATTCAGAGTCCCATCCCTATTTATAACCTAAATATGAAACCAATTGTGATTTTAGAACTTTTTTTTTTAATTGACATGATGTTGGGAATTTACCATAGGTTTACTATTAATTTTAAAGTTAACTATGAAAAAATAATTATAATGGTAAGCAGGAATTTTCAAATCATTTGTAGCTCGGTAAAACATATCAGAATTATTCTTAAGTTTGTAATTAATGACGACTTATTAATGGAAATGAAAAAAACAAAACACCTTTATCTTAGTGAAGAGGAAACCAAATATATTGAAAAGTTAATACTAATATCATTGCAACAGTGTTACTATTTTAAAAGGCTAATTTTTGAGCTATGGCTTGAACTATTCTAACCAAGTGGTCGCCGCCATTGGAGACTATAGTGCTAACATTTGCAAATAGAAAACCCGGGACGTTTGGATATGTAGCCAATAACTCTGACCACTAGACTACGGAGAAGGTCATCTAAACTCAGATGAAGTTATATTAGATATTATATAGGTTATACTTAAAAGTTGTATAATAAGGAGAGTAAATGAGAGAATACCAAAGAGAATGAAGGGGATGAAACGAGTAAGAAAAACACTGCAAGAGTGACTAGGAAATATACGGGAGGAGCAGATAACAGCAACTGTGCAAGTGAAAGGAGAGATTGGACACGATTAAAAGGAAGAAGAATGGTAGAAGGATAGAGGAATATGGAGGCATTTTATTAAACTGACCCGGCCACAGGCTGTTGATGATGGCGACAGTGATGATGATGACAGTTAAATTATATCTTTATTGAAAGTGATATTTTAATAATCCAAACAGTCGAGCTTACACCTCAAATTCCATTCTGTTTCAAACCGTTTTACTTGCATATCGAAAAATCAATTTGTAATAAATAAAATAATAGAATAGTACGATTGGAATTGAGCGGTGACAATCGATTTTGTTTAAGAGTCATCCATTACCTCTTTGTACAATGGGAGCAGTGTAAAGTGTGAACTGTGTTCTTCTTTTCATTGTAAAGGCCATATTGTGTTCGTCCCCCTTTTATATGTTTCTATCCAACCTTTCCTATACCTTCTTCCAAATATAGTAGAATAGTATGAAAATAATAGAGCACAAATAAAAGTAAAAACACTAACACATTAATTTACAGACACTTCAATATTTCGATGCTATTATAGCATCTTCCTCACAAAGTAGTAGTTGCCCTAAGGAAGATGCTATAATAGCATCGACATATTAAAGTGTGTGTAAATATGTGTTAATGTTTTTACTTTTATTTATGCTATATTATTTCCCTACTATTCTATCATTTTATTTATTGCAAATTGTGTTTGATCAATGCACTTTATTTTATACATAAAAGTCAGTGATTTTAAAATGGAGACATTTTGTTCTGAGGTATCAATATTTGAGAATAAAGAATATGACTATTGGTAGTGCATGTCAATCAACTAAATAACTTAAAAAAATAAAACATTGCTTGAAAAAATACTTACAGTTATACAGTAGTTCCCAGCACTGATATTTTGCACATCACATGTCAATGTGTACAGGTCTGCATTCTGTGAGTAAGAAACAAAATATTTTTTGCTATTAAAAAAAACCTCAACAGTTTTTAAGATACCTACACATAGAATTAAATAAACGAAATGTGGCTTAGTAATAGAACAATATATGTCTCAAGTATTAAAATAATGCTATACAGTCTTACAATTCTTGTAAATTGATTCTCCCTTGTTTCGAAGAAACAAAACATTATGACTTTTTAAATAAACCACAATATTACTATTTTTAAGGTGACCTAGCAGTCTAGGGGTAAGGTGTCAGACTTCTATGCTGGCGGCCGGGGTTCAATCCTCGCTCCCGGCACAGATTTATCTGATTACCAAACCCTTCCTTCACTTCTGACAAGACACCGTGGTTCGGATTCCACGTTAAACTGTAGGTCCTCCATTTCATCTTACAATCCCCCTACCATTACACATTAACGTAAGTGCGTATAACCCGAACGGGTAGTAAGAGGCGGTGCTAATAATAATAATAATAATAATAATAATAATAATAATAATAATATTTTTAAGGAGTTTTTTTATATAAAAAGGAAATATTCAACAAACTAGTCAAGTATGTCATCTACTGACAGACTTCACACTTTAGTATGTAGGTCAGGGACTATTTTAGGCAGTTATTTGAGAGGAGCAGCCTGTTTCGTGGTAAACATATAGCTTTCAACCTGTCGCAGCGATATTTGCACACCAAACTGACTAATTTTTTTATTGTTAATTTTTTAATATATTCAGATAAGAAAAATATTATGTTGTTTCATCAACCATAAGAAAAAATAAGAAATAAAAGTGAAAACTATAGCAGGATTTTAGTAAAAGGACCTTTAAAAAAATGTACTATTACACATTGCTTATTGATAATATTTTACTGTATTATTAGTTTTATTTTATAGGTACCAGGTACGAATAATGTCGACCAAAGATGATGGATGCAGATCACAGGACCTGATGTATGAATACATGAAAGTACTAATAACTCTCCAAATTGTCAGATAAGATTCCTCCTATGAAAATTGGATTGCATTAAACTTTTTTTTATATTTTTCTTTGTTAATTTGAATGTAATTATATTTAGATTTTTCTTAGGTACCTCCATTTATATCGAGTACGTGGAATAAACAAGTGTATAAAAGTGATCCGGTGTGTACAAAGTTCAAGCAATTTATTATTATTATTATTTGAGGTATTTTATATGCACTTTCTGAATTGAATGATTATAGCAGCCAGTGACTCATAAACTAACTTTAATCCTTTAATCTAAAACAGAAACATCCGGCTCCCAGCCGTTAATTCATCACTGTGAAAAGGAAAACCCATATTTCACCAATTCTACATTTCTCGGCTATGCCAGGAATCAAACCTGGGATCCTTATCTCAATCAAAATCAGTTGCTCTTTTAGTTACTTATTTTATACTCGGCCTACTCTGTTCAGGCTTTTTATATTTTGAATATTTATTTCAACCTTGAATGGATATCAACACTAGATTTATAGCTATCCAAGAAGGTAGATTTCCATATTCTTAATTGTGAGCCACCTTGGACAAGCTTGTTCATATGTCCGAGCACACTGTATTAAGTTGTTTATTCAGAGGAGATTAGAGTCGCACCTGTGAGAGAGGAAGGGGTGGGGAGAAGTTAGGCCATGACCCCTTTTAATGTCTCTTCAAATGTTGTCTTTAATTATGCAAGCACATATGTAAGAAATAATAATAATAATTATTATTATTAGCACCGTGTCTTACTACCCGTTCGGGTTTATACGCACTTACGCTAATGTGTAATGGTAGGGTGATTGTGAGATGAAATGGAGGACCTACAGTTTAATGTGGAAGCCTGGCATTCCCCACATTCACAAGATGTCTTGTCAGAGGTGAAGGAAGGGTTTGGTAATCAGATAAATCTGTGCCAGGACCGAGGATTGAACCCTGGACCCCAGCACAGAAGTCCGTAAGAAATAATTATTTGGTGGGGGAAGGACACTCTGAACTCTATATAGCTTCTATTGAACTATAAATCTGGGCTTCTATTGTGGCCAATCAGATTAGAATGGCCAGTTTTATTTGTATATTCACTGTTTCGCTCATTCCATTAAACTATGAGTTGGTCTATTCTTGCAAATTATAAGTTGAAAATAATGGAATTTTTTACTTTTTCAAATCAGTAGTTAGTTTGCAGTTTCATAGAGAGCACCGCAGCTCTATGCACAGTTTTGAAACTGTAGCGAAGAAGAGTATTGTAACAAAGGTAAAAAAATTGATAATTTCTATTGATGGCTCTTAGTGCACGCCGAGTTTGGTCGCTTCTATGCAGGAAAACCCTTCAGTTGTCACAAACACGGTTAGGGAAGTTAATAAAACCACCAGACTTGTAGAACTAAAAACTAAAGGATAGGAATTATTACAAAGCCTCTCGAGTCAGCGAAGCACTTCAAAATTCCTGACTGTTATAAGCACTAAGAATACAGTGTTTTAATTATAAGTTCTTCAATGAGGCTTACAGTGAAGCTTGTGAATAAAATAACATGGAAATCGCAGCAGTAAAAGAAACACCAGTATTGTGATGATTTTACTAGAATTGGAAAAACACCCTTTTTTCAAAAACAAAGACCATCTTATGGTGTACCAAATAACCTTCACACCAATTTGATTTTTTTCTTCTTTAAACAAGTTAAAAATGATCTTATGCCACATGTCAGCTTTTGTGATAAAACTGCCTTAAAATTCCTGTTTATTTTTATTTATTTATTTAGCACCGCGTTTTACTACCCGTTCGGGTTATACACTTAAGTACTAATTACGCTAATGGATTAGGAATTAGGAAGGATGAATTTAGAGGAAGTGAAGCCGCATTTGCGTGGAGGGAGAGTGAAAAACCATTTAGGAACAACCCCCCCACCCCCAGTTCACCCAACCGAGATTAAAACCTTGATCTCCCCATCCACGGCAGTAGAGTTCGACACGACTAGCGCGTTAGCTAACTACGCCACCGAGGCGGGTAATTCCTGTTTAGTAGCAAAGATTTAAATCCTTACCAAAATACACTCCGTGGCATATTTTGAAGAACGAGTTCTGCATTGTGTTTCTTCCTCGGGCTAAAAACATAAGCCCTGTTAAATTAAAACAATTCAAAACTAATTAAATAACTTTATTGTTAAATAAGATACAGTGCCCTACCTTTTAACAGTATTAAGACAATAAATAATATTACACCTATGAACAAATCTCAAATATGTAACTAGCTTGTTTAGCAGCCATTTCAGAACAAGAATAGCTAAATTAAAAAACTAAAATCCTTGTAAATATCAACCAAACTTACCATATATGAGCAGCACATTACTTCACTACCTGAATCTTGACAAACATCTTTTAGATCAAAGTTGATCTCATCACTTAGTTTGATGCTCAGCTGATGGCCTCCAGCATCACGGTCAAAACTGAATATTAATCGTAGCATCCTGTAAAAAGAATATAAAAAAACATATATTAAAGTTCGTTCACGGTAGGAGTTTACCTGGGAAAGGACTTTTTTCCCTACCAGAAATCTATTATATAGTAGGATATTGGTAAGAAAAAAGACCTTTCAGAGGTAAACTCCTACCGTGAATGAAGTATAGCTCCATTTGGGTACATGACCACTTTTTAAATAAAAGATAACACAGTCATTTAATAAATTTTAGTAAAATTGTCACTAACTCTTTTTTTACACTTTATCATTGCCACATTCGTAAGAGGTTCACCTGCTAAGAGTGCCCCAACTATTTGATCCTTTTTGTAAGGTTGTACAAGAAAAATCACCAAACGATTATTTATTACACCAATTTTCATATTGTTCTGTCAGCGTATACTTTTCTTTAATAGAGGGGAATGTTATTGCTCTAGCGACCTAATACATTCCTACTGTATCTAGTGGGTAATGCCAGAACTAGCGCAAATCTGGAAAGCCAATCAGATCGGTTCATGGCACAATTAATGGTAGAATATAGAGCCAATCAAATCAGCTAGTGACATATTTAACAGTAGAAGGTATCTAGCCATTATATCAGCTAGTGGCACTGAAAGAATTTAATAAAGAATAATTACTACCGAAAATTAAAATCATTGCTATACATACAGCAAGGTATTGTAAAATGTCAAGATCTTTTTTTTTACTTTGAATTATCTTGAATGTGTCCTTTTGGCCCTTTTCGAGTGTTTGACCCTATCATCAGATTTCTTACAAACCTTATAAATTTAAATAAAACACAAATCGCCATAAGTGTCAGGTGCCAATCACCTTAAGTGAATTTTAAAAAGTACTACATACAGAATATTATGTAAAAATACTCACATAGAGTTGTAGAAGTTGTGATTAAAAATAGGAGATTTCATTAAGCCAATCTTTACATAGTCTGTTTTTATGAAACGTGTAAAAGATTTATAGGATCCCTCAAATCTGTTGGGGGAGCTTGACTCGATCTCTATTCTATAGCACCCAGTGTACACGTACTGGAATATCAAATGACCAGTCTGTGGATAAACAAATTTTTATATTAGTAATCAATGTTAAGATAAAAAAATTTTTAGTAAAACAGTAAAATTAAGAAATCTCAAACCTGCTTCGATAGCCGAATGATCTGAGGTGTCACAATTGTGTTATACTGGCCTGCTTATGACAGGGAGATCGGGCTTCGAATCCCAGTCAGGTCTACTTAGGGTGATTTTTCTTAAAGGGTTTCTCACACTACTTTCATGCAAATTTGGGAAGATTTTCCTTAAAAATGATTCTTTCTTTATCCCTAGCCTATTAGAATAATTGTTTAACTATCATATACACATATAACCTGAACAGGTGGTTAGACTCTACAATATATAAGAAATCCTAATGTAGACAAAACGGATGAATATCTTAAAACATGACTGTGTGTTATACCAGCAGATATTAATATTAATATATAGAGGACTTAACTTAGGCTTAGAAATATTCAATAGATTAAAAATTGACACCTAGACACAGGAATCGAACCCGGAACCTTTGGCATAGTATGCTAATGATATAACCACTGAGCTATCCAGGAGTCGTCCCGTTCCCAGGATCATCCTTCAATCATGTTTTAAGGCAGAGTCCATTACAGACTCTGTTAGGAAAATTCAACATTTACTCACAGGAGGAGGAAGAAATATGCAAGTGTGCCAGTGAGAGGAGAAGAATGGTGGAAAGAAACAGGAAGATGGAGGCATTTTACTTAACCGACCCAGCGACAGGCTGGAAACAGTTTATGATGGTGATGATCCACAGAAGTGATTTAATCATTTCAATAATGAGCTGCAACAATGGCAATGTGGTCTAAGGGGTCAGACTCACACTAGATAGAGTCGCCAGTGACAGGACGAGCTAGGTTCGGTTAATGGCAAGGTGCAGAGGGTGTTGTTCACCAAAATAGTATTCATCATCGTGGTTGATGTTCACTTTCAATGTTAGTGCTCGTGAACGTCCTCTGAAAATACCCTTTCCATTCCTACTACCAATCAGGGCCTGATTAAGGGTTATGGCCACCCTAGGCTAATATGCTTGTAGCCCCCGGTCCTCACCCCCTGCAATCCCACTCACCAACCCCAACCATAATGCTAAAAGTAGATACAACCAATAAATACACTTTTTGTCTGAAATGTGTTTTATTACATGTTTCAATTTAATATTGATTATATTATTAATTAATAACTATGCATGCTTGGAATAAAATAAATCAACAAACTCTGAAAATATTTATTAAGACGCATATCTTTGACTTACCCTTTCACAAAAAAAGTTGTCATTTTCACTGTCGTTGAAGTGAGCAATTATGTAGTTTCGGGTGGAATGTTTTTTGAAGAGATGGGGACCAGCACAGGTGTGTTCAGAAACGTTACTGACTGCAAGATTGATGATGTAGTTAGTATAGTTAGCCATAATTGCGAACTCCACATCAATCTCACCCAGGTCACTGTTATTTATGACCCAGGAAACGGGATAAGGACTGCTTGGTGCTAAGACGAGAAGGTTATCAATCCCTGCTCCAAGGAAAAAAAAAATTGTCATTCAGATAGGTGATTTGTAATGATGATTAGTTGTATATTTTGATATGGAATTATTTGGTGTATTATACTAACTGTTAGGGGTGTGCAAAGCCCACTTTTTCAATTAGAAGTGAACTCGAATCAAGTATTTTCAAAGCCGAATCAAAGTTTGAATATTTTTTTTTACACTAGAAAAATATATTATAATTATTGTTGTTTATTAAACTTAATGTATTTAAATTACTTAGAAAATGTTTTATTGTTGCTAATATTTTATTTTAGTCTAATAAATCAAGTTACAATTTACAATTCAAATACGTAGAATTTTTTTCCAAATAAATATTGTTTTATATTATATATAATGGCAATAATTGACCATAAATCGAGTATTTTAGCTGTCAATATTTTATTGACGAAGCTTCGAAGCCAGAATTATTTTCGTAGCAAAGTCGAAGCTTCGTACACCCTTACTAACTGTACAGAATTGGCAACTACATTAATATGACTATTTTTTAGTGTGAATGTGTGGGTATTGGTAGCTCTTTTTTAATAATCCGAATTAACGTAGGAACAATTTTTAAAATAAACAAATTCATTTATTGCTTTTTGCTATACAAGATTGGATTTGTTTACAATTGTTTATATATCTTTGTGAAAAATAAAGGCTTTATTAGGGGTGTGCGAGTACACGAAAATTCAAGTTGGATTCGAATTTTAATTGATACAAGAAGAGGTTTTTTTTAACTCGAAAGATTTGAATATCAGGAATTTTCGATCTTTTTCTCAAAAATTCCTAGTTCGATTAATTTTATTTAATTTTTAAGATATAATTTAATAGCAAATAAAGTCCTTCAATATTACCTTTTATTTAACTTAAAAAAACTTTAAAATTTATATTAAATTTATTTAAAAATTCCAATTTGTGTGATAGTAATTTTTTTTTTCACAAAAAAAGTATAATTCTAAAAAAAATATTGTCCGTAATTAAAGAAATTAAACTTGGAATATTTCCTGTACAAATATTGCATCTACTTCTCGAACAAAACTTATTTTCAAGCCAAATTGACTCAATCTCGACTTGAAGTGAAAAATGCCTACTCACACATTCCTGGTCTTTATGAATGTATAATCTTTAGATAGCTAATTTTTCATCTAATTCTCTCCCCCACCCCCATACACCACATAAACTAAATTATAAAGGGAAATAATAGTGGCAAAATTTGATATTTTTTGATAGTACATCAATAGAGGAAGATAAGGGGTAGCTATAAAAAATATCTTAATAAATTTAGGTTTTTACAGATTGAGTGGAATAAAGAAAAAGTTATTCATTATAAATTATTTTTAAAACCATTAAGAAAACAATTTTATAGTTCCCATCCGCTAAACTAATTTTTTAAATTATAGTTCTTAGTAATATATGCCTTCCTTAACGTATATTTAAGTTCCATTATTCTTTTTTGCAAGATGGAAAAATAAATAGCTCACAATATGAAGGAAATAGAAATTTTGATATATTATTAAAAGATTTGACACAGCTCACTAAATGTGATATTTCAATCAATATAAAATCATTTTTAAAACAGAAACCGAACCGTACTTTAACAATGACTAGTGTTCAAATGACATAAATAAGCATTGATAAATTCTGATATGTTAGCATGAAATAATATAATGGGCTTTGTTTTGTTCCCCCCCCCCCCCCCAACACCTACATTTTAATTACTAGACCCTCTTCGATNAACCTTTCTATTTAATCAGATGCACTTAATGGATAAAAGACCTGAGAGATAATGAGATGGACTGGATAGAATTAACTCAAGAAAGGGAAAGGTGGTGTACTTTTGTGAGTGAGGGCAATGAGTTTCTAGTGTCATAGAGTAAGTAAATAATGGATAGTTTAGAAATTAAAAGTAGTGTTATGTTATAGCAAAAACATAAACTTAAACTTAGGCTTTACTTCGCATATTTCATGATTTTCTTCACAACGCAGTTTTAAAAAAAGTTACCTTTGTACACCCACTAATAAACACACTTCTAGAAGTATGAATCAGCAAAATTTTACATTGGATCCACTGAATTAAAACAATAATACAACTTTCAAAATTATTGGATTCTTAATTACAATTTTAAATCGGTTATAATGAGCAATTACAGTAGTAATACCTTCTTTAGGCATGTAGCAGTCTGGTTCATCAGGTTTCTGAAGAGAAAAAAACATATTATTAGGAGTGCATTGAAATATGAAATTGCTAGGGGTGTGAAAGTACTCAAAAATTCAAGTTCGAGTCTATCTTGAAAACTTTCCAAAACTCTAAAAATTTGAGTACTACTTAAAATTATCAATTTTATCTAAAAAAAATTGAGTTTAATTAATCAGATTCAGTTTTGCTCGATTGGTTCATAGAGAACAAGCCCTCAATATTTTCTTTTATCTGACTAAAAAAATACAGCTTATACAGCCATTTTATAATTAGTTAAAAATCAAAGTTTTTATGATCATAATTTTTTTTTTTTTTTTTTTTNTTTTTTTTTTTTTTTTTTCAAAAATGTATCAACCTAAAAAAAATTAATTTGTGTTAATGGTTGGCCTTTGGAACTTTTACAGAAATTTAACTATAAATATTTGGAGTAGTACAAACACTGCTCTATATCAATTGAACTCAAATAAAACCAAATATTTTCATTCAAGCTCAGCTCAAAAGGGCCTTCTCACACACCATTAAAATTAATATTTAAATGGTTTTAAATTAAACTGCTCACTTCAGGCGAAGGTAAAGTATATTAATGGAAGAATATATTTTAAGGTGTCAGGTTCAATCTTATGTCTGTCTTCTCCTTACTTAACTCACAATGTTCACAACCCCGAACTCAAAAGCTACTGTGAAGACAGTGGTTCAACTACCAGAAAGCCCAGTTTACTTAATAAACGACAAATTATATTTATTTTTCAACTCCTGAAAATATGTTGTAATTTTCAATTAAGTGAAAAATTACAACCTGAATGCGAGAATCAAACCCGGGACCTTTGGCTTTGCGTGCCAATACTTTACCACTGGCCATCCTGTTTCGTCTCGAAACCAAGACTATCTTTCACTACCAGTTATTGGTAATTTTGTTTCCTAATACTGTGTATTATTTAGAGTAAAGTACGGGGAAAAACTTAGATCATTCTGTGGTAAGATTTTTATACTTATCACAGAAGATCTCGGTCACAAACCAATGTTAAATAAAAATGACTTACGTTAAATTGAGGAAGCCAGTCTGAGCACTCATACCCGTTATGGCATTTTGCAACATAAACCAAGAACGACAATACAAAATGTACATAGTGGACTAGACCCATCTTTGATGATATCTCAAATCAAAGTCACAAATCAGGTTATTGTTGTTGTGTGTAGAATGGAACCCTCTTAGGAGATATAACTGTTTCTTAGGGAGCGGAGTAGCCTTTGAGTGGGATCTGAAACAAAAATCGTAAAAAAAAAAAATCAATATTCACCTAATAATTCCTAAAGGCTATGAATATGAATTGAGTATCATTTTCAAAGTGTATATTTATTCAACAGTCAAAATCCTCTCTATTCGAGGATTAATTTCCTATCATTTTAATTTATCATATTTGTTCTGATCAAGTATTTGGCTGCTACGAAATCATTCTTTAAAAAAGTAAGCATCTAGCAGACAAGGTTATCTATGTTTACAAGTCAAAAGTTGTACAATCTTTAAGCCACATCCTGTTCAATCTTTTTGCACAGTAAATAATGTGTTGTTTTGTACTAAGCCTTACATTTTTTGCAGATCTTGTCAAAATATTTGTCTAATCTTTATTTAATGTGTTTTATTACCAATACTAAAGACACACAAAGCTTTAAAATGAGTCATGGTTTGGCCAAAATTGCCATAATGTGATTCTTATTAATATTTTAGAAAGATCATCAAGATAGATGGGATGGACAATCTTGGAAACTTAAAAATGCATTAAGTTCGGTAGTACCTAAATTATACATATAAAGTTAGAACCATAACCTATATTTTAATATTTTTAATGGTTATGTCAATTTGCAAACCTAAAGCAGGGGCAAAGGCGGTATTGAACTTTCCACTGAGCTATCCAGGATTTGTCTAGATGGAATAAACCTCACTAAAAACATAATTAATAGCTTTGGCCATTTGATTCATCAATATGCAATCTCGTACAATTATAATAATTGTACAAATAGCAGCAATAAGCCAACCGCCGAGTCGAGGGTGGCTGCGTCATCTGATAGCTCGTGATCTTAATAAAAAATCACACATTTGTAGCCGACGATTTCCGCACGTCCATCATAGACTCTGCCTCAAAATATGAGTAAAGAATGACCCTCGGTACAAGATGATTCCTGGATAGCTCAGTGGTAGAGCATTGGTGTACTAAGCCAAAGGTCCCGGGTTCGATTCCCGTGTCGAGGTTTCAATTTTCAGAATATAATTTTATGTATTTAACATAATAATTACATATTTTTTATGCCACTAAAATTATTTGAACAAAGAATTTAAAGCCCGAAGATAAAAATAAACATGCCTTGGAACATTTTTACCCAGAATCCCACATCCAAAGCTGCTTGACCAACCCGCGAGGCTACCAACCGCCACTGCATAGCCCTATTCGGAGTGCAGATTTCCTTCCGGAAGGTTAGCAAGACGCGGTGGGCAAACACAAAAAAAACTTTTCCCCTTACTGAATTAAATCCTAATACTCCACGCATCATTGCGAAAATTCCAACTTTGGATGTGCAGTGTACAGTGTGTTTATTGTTAGAAGCATTTTTCGCTTAAGTAAAAAAAGGGCGTTCGGCCTTCTTTCCCTACTCTAACATTCAGGGCATCACGATACTTGGTCACGCCATCATTTATTATTTAAAAAATATCATACCATAACCCACTTCAGTGACATTTCACATTTGTAATAACAGGGTTAGTGAAACACGCGACCCCTTGTCATGCATTGTTTGGAAGTACAAGCACTGAACGGGTAGTAATACGCAGTGCCAAAAAAAAACTACAAGCGAGCTGGATTCACGCGTTTGCTGAAAACCAAAATCAAAAATTTGAATTGAATAGCAAAGCATTTCACGCGCAACACTTATATGGCAATTAGCTAACACTTAGAAGAAATGTAAGTTAAGTTATCAATCAACATCCAGGATCGGTTGCCAACTCATATTACCAAAATACCACCAGAAGCGATCAAAATGTTCTAATTTCTCACTAAATTTGAACCAAATAAAGCAACAATTTCTGAGCATTTTTTTTTTTT
>CABFOW010001619.1:0-22194 GCA_902141385.1 Timema californicum
GGGCGTTTACTAGCCATAAAACGTTTCATTAATAGAATGAGTGCAGTATGGTACCAAAAGCAATATATTAAATCTGATACCCGCTCTGGTATAGTCATGTTACTCTCACAATAGACTAGACTGCCGATGACAGGGAGGTCGGAGTTCAATCCTGGTCTGGTGCACTGAGGGTTTTTTCCCCTAATTGTTTTCCACCCATACTCCACACAAATGCGAGTGCGCTTCTTCTAAAATCAACCATCACCATCCCTAACACATTAGCGTAATTAGAATATATGCGTATAAACAGGACGGGCAGTAAGATGCGATGTAAAAAAAAAGCTATAATATAGTTCTGGTAGGAAGAATAGTTCTAGAAAGTACAAACATAATTTTTTGGGGTTCAACATTGAAAGCATTATAATTCTTTATTAATGTTATTTTATAGGTATTGATAGTATATATCAAAAGTTAAAAATGTAAATCACATGATTTAAGGTATGAATATATAAAATAAGTTTTACTAATGTTTCTGACTGTCAATTACTGGTCTTCCTACCAGAATCTCACTATAGAGAATCTTGCTAAAGGTGATATAGAAGACAGTACAATAGCATTATTGTTCTTAGCACATGGAACGAGATAAGCCCCTCCAAGTCCTGCAACGCAAACATTTTTGACAGTATTAAAGAAAAGCTGACTTGTTAGATACTTCTACCAATCCCACCTTCTTTTTCCCGTCTGGACATATAAGTATGACAGTTACAATTTACAAGATTGCATTGACAGTGTCAGTATATAAGTGTAGTGTCATAATGATTTTGTTGAATGTTTACCGATCGTTTTCTGATTTTGTGGTTCTAGTGTCTAACTGTTGGACCATTAATTATTTAAACTATAATCAAAATGAACACTGACGTAAAAAAAAAACTGCACCAGGTTGAAATTTATTTTCAATGGGTAGTGATTCCAGAGCTAAGTGTGATTTATGTAAACAAATAATATCTTATAAAACATCGGTGTCTAACCTAAAAAAAGCACATAGTACGCAAGCATCCATTAATTAATCTCAATCACACTGACTCACCCGGTAAATATGTTCGTCGACTAGAAAATATCAGAAAGCCTCATACCGATTATTTTGACCCTAATGAGTCTTACAAATTGGAAGTCCTACCTTTAAAATCTACAAGTACCGAAAATGAACATTTAGCTTCTTGTTCTAAACTTCAAAAGCTCACTACAAGACATAAATCTAAACCACAACGCAGTTTACAATCAATATCTACTAAGTACTAAGAGAAAAACAGCATTATTCCTTATCTTCACAGAAAAATAAGGGTAAGTGCAAAAAAACTAGATGACTGTCTTATGAGTTTATTTACACAAGACTTTCATCCATTTTCATTAGTTGAGGATATCGGATTTTGCTCTTTCATATCTGCTCTAAATCCATCCTATGTTCTTCCAAGTATAAATACAATAACCCAATCTATGTTTCCAGCTTTTTACGAAAAAACTCTCGTTAAGGAAAGTGTAGAGGACATATCTTCTGTTACCATTACTACTGACTGCTGGACATCCCTCAATAATGAAAGCTATTTAGCTGCCACAGCTCACTTCATAGATTCAAAATTTGAAACCCAATCAATTTTAATGGAATGCCACTTATTTAATGAGAGGCATACTAGCGCAATTGAGCCACTGAGATAAAGCGCATAGTCTGTTTATGCAGAATTGAAGGCAACATTTTATTGGTGGTTTCGGATAATGCATCCAACATTAAAAACGCAATCCAAAATGAGCTACATTGGAAACATTTTGGGTGCTTTGCACACACTATTAATTTAATTGTTCAGAATGTTTTGAAACTAATTGAACCACTTATAGAAAAAATTAAAACTATTGTAACATTTTTTAACAGAAGTGCAATATTTAATTCCAAGTTTACAGATTTTCAAAAAAATTGTGTCAAGGAACCAAAATAATTAATTCAAGACGTTTGCACTAGATGGAACTCCACATTTTATATGGTTGAAAAATTTGTTGAGCTAGAGGATGCTGTCCGGACTACGGTGGCATTGGTTGACAAAGAGTTACCAGTCTTAACCACAGAGGACTGGAAAGTAGCAAGCTAAGTGGTAAAGGTGCTCAAACCATTCGAAAGTGTTACTAAAATAATTAGTGGAGAGCGTTACGTAACAGCCTCGCTTGTAATCATTTAAACAAAAGGCCTGAATGACGTGTACCACCGTCTACTTCAACAGGAATTCTCATAAACGGCTAAAATGTTGATTTTAGCACTCAAAACCGGTATTTCAGAAAGATTTGGAAATGTAGAGAAAAGTAACACTTTAATAGTATCTATATTTCTAGACCCTCGTTTTAAAAATATTGCCTTTAGTGAGAACATGACTGAGCATGCCAAAAGATTGGTGACAAATATTGTTGCAAGCCAATTGAAAAATAATTGCCCTGCAACTCAAATATCACATGTAGACAAAGGAAGAGATAGTTATAAAGATGTTTCTGCAGAGCTGTTTACTTGGAGCAACTTTTACACAAATGTTGCGTCTGTAAAACCAAGTGGAACAACACAATCAAGATCTATTATAGAAGTACAACGCTATTTAGAAGATGATGTGCTTCCTCGAAATGAAGATCCTCTCAAGTGGTAGCTGGAACACAAATATAATCGTCCTTATTTAAGCGAAGTGATCAGAGAAAAATTTGGCACTGTGGTGACGTCAGTTCCTAGTGAACGTTTATTTTCAAAAGCTGGCCAAATATTAAACAAGAGACGTACTATATTGACATCCGAAAAAGCCAAACAGCTTATCTTTATAAATTACAATGCTAAATTCACTGAAAAGTAGTGTTTTTTAAAACTTCTATTCATCAACTCTATGGAAAAGTGACTAGTGGAAAAAAAAGTTTAGCTTAATACTTGAAAAGTTCTGGTAATATTAGAAAGAGTAATCTCATATATATATATATATATATATACATACATATACACACACACACATACGTACAGCTGTTAGGGGAGTTTTTGGCCAGGCACATATTTTCCGGCGAAATATTGTAAGCCTTTCCCCTATTTAATCGACATAGCGATATAGTCAAATTCCGATAGAAATAAACTTTTTTTTATGATTTGTTAGAAAATTTACTAAAACCATTTTCAGCTGTCACCTTTGATATACATTATCAATACCTATAAAATATATCACTAATAATATAGTAAAATCTTATCAATGTTGATTGCAAAAAAATATGTTTGTATTTTGTAAAGGTTTCTTCTTACTAGAATCATACTACTCATACGGATAGACAATGAAGAAAGCATGAGTTAAAACTTTCCTTATAAATTTTCTTCCCGCTCTCCGGCAAACTAACCCCATACCTCTAACGTTCTAGTTTCAACTCCTGTGTCTAATCTGAGTAATTTCATAAACATGCTATTATTGTAAATTCTAAATATTACTTTACTTAGGTTCTCGCCTCTTTGTTATAATTACTATGTACTATGTAAATAGAACTCTGAAAATTATACTACCCGTTAGTATTATTAAGGTCAAAATAAATTAGTGAAATTGAAAAAAAATCAGCAAAAGTTCTGCCTCCTTTGACCTTCACTTATCTGAACATTTGTTCCTTCCCTCTCCCACCCCCATTTCCTATCCAACACGTCCCTCTATTTACTCTCACCATCTTACGTTATAATCCCATACTCTTCCACAATATTAAAGTTACTACCTATGCTATTTTTATTTTATTTTTTTAGCATTGTATCTTATTACCCGTTCATGTTATATGAATATGTACTAATTACGCTAATGGTTTTAAGAATTAGGAGGTTTATATAAATAGTAAGCTAGGAAATATAGACACATTTGCGTGGAAAGAGAGAGTAGAAAATCATTTTGTAAAAACCACCCTCAGTTCACCCGATTGAGATTCGAACCTCGATCTCTCCGTCATCGGCAATCTAGTTTGTAAGAGCAGCACGTTAGACCACGCGGCCGCCGAAGAGTATTCCTATGCTATTAAACTAAAAGATCAAACCAACTGACAATACAACAACCTTGTTCCGAGAAGAGCGTAGATCTGGCAGAGTGAAAGAGCAAGCAAGAAAGAAAAAATATACAAGTGTACAGTAATGGTGTGCTTGTGCGAATGCTGAATAAGAACAGTACACATGCCCAATCAAGCAGACAAGTTTTAACGTTGACAAATAAACTAGCTTAGAAATTAGCATAATCCTGAATACGTCACCGTTAAATTTTGATTAAGTTAACGTCAATTTTTAAAAAAAAATTGTAACGATCTTTAGTTTTTCTAGATGGTGTAGTGGAAACAAAATACTTATTTTGTACTCACGCATGCGCACAACTCAGTTCTTATTTCATTTCGACTTTTAAATTTCAACCCCTAGACGCTCGTTCAAAGAATTGTGCTGTTGCTGAGTCGGCATAGGCAAGGAACGTGTTACTAGGCTATGAGTAAGTTCAAATATTGAGAATGTGACAATAAGGAGCAGGTAAAATAAACAGGTCAAGTAGTGGAGCAGTAACAGATTGCTCCTGCTCCACTAAAGGAGCAGTTTTTCCCATGCCTAATTTGAACTCACGGATGGGCGAGGCTAGACGACTCTGGTGGTTGTAAGGTATAACTATTTGAGCAAGATATTTAGCAAGGATTTGTCAAATTCGTGAAAGAGAGAGCACTGTTATCACTCAGGCAGTCAGATTGTGAAATAAGTTCGGTTTTAGTGGCTGGTAAACCACTTATTTATAATAGTGGAAGCTCAAATTCCGTTAGAGAAAAATGTATGGGTCCTAGCATGGTGCTGTGTGCTTTTAATTCTGAATTCGATAGAAGTCTTGAGGTGGGATCGAAGGGCCATTGATCTCTATAATATAACTGTGGCTAAAAGTTTCGAGCTGTCATCTGTGTAGGAGAGAAGGAAACTTTCAGGTATATCTTTCTCTCTTAGATCCATCCAAGGCATCGTTCATTAATTTGATTGAATACATGTGATAAATCAATGTGTGATTAGCTAAATGAAATAAATGTGTTAGTAAAAGCTTTGAAAAGCATAAAAAAGTTCGAGACTGGTGAGTTTTTTTTTAAATAAGTTGAGCTAATATATACTATAATTTTTGAAGGAAGCTTGTTTGGGAAACTTTATCTCCTAGCAGAATCCTACCTTATAGTAGTGTTTAGGTAGGATAAAAGACCTTCCAGAAGGGAATTTCTACTTCCGTTCTAAATGACCGTTTATGCTACCAAAAATACTAATATATTATAGTATTCTGGTACGAAATAAAACCTTACAGATTGGTATTCTTACCAAAATTAGGGTTTAGTAGATACCGTACTTCCTACAAGCCTATAGCCTAAATTATAGCTTGAAAGTAAGACTTCTACACAAAGTATTATGTCATTCAAACAAATGTAATACAGTTTTAGCTAACTTCTTTTATTATAGATACCTATAGATCTTTCAACATAATATGGTTTCTGAAAGCGATATACAAGATATGAGCCAACTTTTAAAAAAATGGAAATATAATAATACTTTCTACAAGCGTATAAACTAAGTGATCGTTTGAACGTATGGCAACTACACAAATTTGTCATTAAAACAAATGTAATCAAGTTTTAAGATAACTTATTTGTTTTATTATCACATACAAATTAAATTTCAGACATAACCAGCAATTTCAAGACGTCCTATTTACATAAAGTACAAGCTATGAATGAATTATACATGAAGGTTATAAATAAATCAATGTTAGAACAAACACTAAAAGTATCGTACACAGTGAGGCCAAATGACCAGAAAAATCAACCCTCAGATAAGTTAGGCGCTACTATACAACTTATTAGACATGCTTCCTTTTTTCTTCTTTGTTTCAAATACAGAATCATAAGTCAAGGCATTTTGGTGGGTAGGCAATTCTACCAGACCTTGTAACAAAATTATGCAGACTAATTCCAAAAGGCATAGTATTCGTTTCTGAATTAGGAGAGTAAGAAGTGGAGACTATTATGTCCTCTGGCTTGTTATTAGGAGACGATGGGGGTGTTACCTTTAATCCTTCAAGCAAACCCATATCATCACCAAAGTTCCTCACCCTAACATGATCTTCACAGGAAATGTTATTACCAGAATGCCTAGGCCTAATATGAAGTGAATTTCGTCTATAAAGTTTTCCTTTTATACACACCAGATTATCTGTTTTTCAATATCTTAACCACACTGCCCTCTTCCCAAAATCACAGTTTGTTGTCCAAATAAAGACATTCTGCTCAGGGCTACAAAAAAAATTGCTCACTGAATCTAGCAGTTTTGTCATAATGTAACGATTGCCCTACTTTCGGAGTCACTGGATCATCAATAATTAGTTCTGGCTTCAAGAGGCAATCCTGTACAGACAATCTAGAATTGAGGGTACGAATTTGAAGAAACTGAGCAGGTGAGTATGGGATCCTTGCCACAGGGCTATTTATATAATCCAGAAGGAAAAGTGGAAAGTCCCCACGGTCATATCGCGCCTTTTTAACATCAATTTAACAATTCCTACCCCTTTCTCAGCCTAACCATTGCTACAGGGATAATGAGTTTTGGAGGTTACTAATTCAATATTCTATGATTGAGCAAATACTTTGAATTCATATGAGTCGAAAGGTTGGTTGTCAGACATAAATTGTTTGGGAATCCCAAAACGTGCAAAAATTGGTTTGAGCTTACTTATGGCAGTGGAAGCAGACTTACTCGGGACCTTCTCAGCCTCAATCCACCACAAATGGTAGTCCACAATAACTAGATAGCTATCGCTAATATAATCCTCAAAATCAGCAGCAACTTTAACAAAGGGTAAATCTGGGATGTCATGAGGTTGCAGCGGGTCCTTTATTTTAGACCGTTGAAATCGATTGCATGTTGGGCACGCAAGTATAAAATATTTTAAATAAGAGTTGATTCCTGGCCAATAGAAGCTGTGAGACGCTTGAGCCTTGACTTTTTCAAAACTGAGGTGAGTTACATGAAGGATCTCAAGGGTGAAGCGGCTCTGTTTAAATGGAACTAATAGACGTTCATCGTAGTTAAAAAGCCAATCATGGACTGTGATGTCTTTTCTGAGGGAAAAATAGGTATTCAGCTCTGAGCAATCTGATGACAATGACTTAGGCCAACCTTTAATGTCATAATTAAAGACTTTGCTCAAAACAGAGTCTACAACTGTACTTTCCTTGTGCTTTGCAAGTAAGTATGGTTGAACGGAGGTTGTCCCTATAACATGTACTATGTCGTACATACTTTCATCTAAGATGAAGGAATATTTTTACAATTTCGGGATAATAGATCCGCTATCTGCATGTATTTGCCTGCTAAGTACTTGAGTGTGAATTAATAGGGCCATAGTTTCAGCTTAAGGCAGCGGAGGTGATTATTGTTAATTTTACCAATGGCTTTTACAATGATGGAGGTGAGTGGCTGAGATGATCTGAATGAACAGTTACAGCTTCGTGACCATACATGAAGTTATGGAACCTTTTTTAATTCAAATGAGACAGCAAGTAACTCTTTTTCTACCTAAGTATAATTTTGATCAGTGGTGGTAAGCGATCATGAAGCATATAAAATAGGCTTGCAATCCTGCATTAAAATGGCACCAAGGGCATATTGACTACTGTCAGCATGTATGTTGATGGGTTTGGAGGTGTCAAAAGAAGTCAACATGGCATGTTGTGCTATAGACTTTTTCAAAAGCTCTAACTGCTTACTATGGGAGGAATTCCAAGACCACTCGGAATCTTTTTTTTAGAAGTCCACAGAATGGGGAGCAAATATCTGACAGGTGGGGCACAAATGGTCTTAGGTAGTTGACTGTTCCCAAAATAAGCTGCAAATCCTTCCTTGAAGTAGGTACTTCTATGTCCTGTTTAGCCTGAACCCTAGTATCATCAGGACGAATTCCATCCCTATCAAATTACAAACCCCAAAATTTAACTTTATCCACAAAGAATTGAACTTTTTCTGGGTTGAATACCATGTTGTTTTAACGAGCAGCTTGAATAACCTGTTTAACTATTTTCCATAACTCTTCCATTGTGTTTGCTCCACATAAATCACCATCAAAATATACACATACTCCCCCAATATTCCCAAAGTATTTATGAGTCATCTTTCTGAAGTACTCAGGAAGCAAACTTTGTCCAAATGGGGCGCGTAAAAACCGATAACATCCAAAGGGGGTGCTGAACGTACATAGACTAGCCAATTCTTTACTCAATTTAACCTGATAAAACCCTTCTCGTAAATCAAATTCACAAAAGTATTTTTCATTGCCCATTTTGGAACTAGTCTCCTCGAGAGTGGGAATCAACACATAATCTCGGACCAAATTTTTGTTAAGATCCTCAGGATTTATGCACAGCCTTATGACCCTTGTTTTATGTTTCTCTACAATAACTAGATTGTTTACCCATTCACCAGATTCACAACAATCAAAATGCCACGTTGTTCAAGATCATCTAAATATACCTTTAGTTTACTTAAAATGTTTAGGAGAACTCTGTGGGCTGGGATGCTTATAGGTATAGCATCTTTTTTAAATTTTAAATCAAGAACCTCTGGAAAACATATAAGGCCATTAAAACATCCTGGTTTGAATTCCAGAAGTTTTGAATATCAGGTTTACGCTGAGCATTGAGAACCCCAACAATTTGGTTGTTGTAATGAGATTGAGATTCACATAAGGTGATAGGCTAAGTAAGGGTACGGCTTTAACTGAATTGACAATAGTAAACACCAAGCTATGTGTTTTGTTTTCATAGACAACAGGAAGACAAATTTCACCCTCAGGTGCAATCTCAAAACTCACAAAAGCCTCAATATGAGTTTTAGGAGCACTTAGCCTAAAACTATAATCGGGTCCAATGAACTGCAAATACCTTAAAGGAAGGATGTTAACTTCTGCCCCTGTGTATAATTTGAAAAGTACAGGTTTGCAGTTAATTAGCAATGATATGCACCAATGATGATTGGTATTTACAGAATTTATAATTGGAAGAGAACATATATCTGAATAACCTGAAACAGGGGGCAAAGAGTAACCATCAGTATCTTGAAATTGACAAAAATAATTACACTCACCAACAAGTACGGCTTTAACTGAATTGACAATAGTAAACACCAAGCTATGTGTTTTGTTTTCATAGACAACAGGAAGACAAATTTCACCCTCAGGTGCAATCTCAAAACTCACAAAAGCCTCAATATGAGTTTTAGGAGCACTTAGCCTAAAACTATAATCGGGTCCAATGAACTGCAAATACCTTAAAGGAAGGATGTTAACTTCTGCCCCTGTGTATAATTTGAAAAGTACAGGTTTGCAGTTAATTAGCAATGATATGCACCAATGATGATTGGTATTTACAGAATTTATAATTGGAAGAGAACATATATCTGAATAACCTGAAACAGGGGGCAAAGAGTAACCATCAGTATCTTGAAATTGACAAAAATAATTACACTCACCAACATTTGAAGTCTGGTTAGCAACATTACTATCAGCGTTCATAGCTTCTATTTCAAAACCACTACGACCACTAGATAAACTATTTGTGGCAACACAATTTCTAGCAAAATGGTTCATACCACGGCATCGATTACATCGCTTATTAATAGCAGGACATGGGTGATTTGGATGGTCATAACCACATCGATAACACGCTTGTCTAACAAACTTTTCACTAGACTCGTTTCTTGACACACCAAGATTTTCTTTGGGGTCGGGACGTAACGGTTCAGTCTGCTGTAGATTGTTCCAACTTCTTGATTGCCCTGTTTTCTGAAAGTGGCACTGATTTTTCAATTGGGAGGGTTGAGAGGTGGTTGTTTTTCTACTAACTTTAAATATATCACTCTACAAGGATCCCCCTCCATCTTCAATGGTTTTCAAGTTTTTGTTTGCTAGCTTCACTGATTTGCAATATTCTACAACTTTGTGTAGGGTAGTGTCCTCCCTAAGAAGGTGTTGTTTTATTGACTGTGATTTCACGCCCAATATTATTTGCGCACGCAGCAACTTGTCCTCCTGGTCACCAAATTTCCAAGGCGTGGCAAGAGCTCTGAGTTATGCTTAGAAGTTTTCAAACGGTTCACCGAGACACTGTTTCTTGTTAAAAGAAAAATTGAACACAAGGATAGTTTCATTCTTCTTCGGAATACAGTGATATTTAAGAACAGACAATATACCATTACAGTGAGATCTAAGAACAGATAATATACCATTCACGGTTTCTTCTTCAGGTTTGATGTTAGTTAAGGTTTTATAGAGTCGGACAGCATCTCGTCCTAATATGTTTTTTAGCTTGGCTATTTGTACGCCCGAAGATTTTATTCCAGTCTCTGTCGCCTCAAAATATTCTAGAACTTCTTCCAGGAATTCATCAAAGTTCTTCGCCAAATTTACGGCAAGATCAAGCGACTTTGGTTTATTAAACTCTATATTGATAACGGTTTCTTTACAAGACGTGATAGTCGTATCCACAAATTTGAATCACAATTAATTAATTCACTGCAGACACTACCGAATGCTCCATGTTTTATTATCACATAGAAATTAACTTTCAGACATAATCAGCAATTTCAAGACGTCTCATTTACATAAAGTACAAGCAATAAATTAATTATACATGAAGGTTATAAATAAATCCGTGTTAGAACAAACACTAAAAGTATCGTACACAGTGAGGCCAACTGACCAGAAAAATAAATACTCAGCTAAGTTAGGTGCTACTATACAACTTATTACACATTATTCATTATATATATCGAACTTTCAATACACACACACACACACACACACACACATATATATATATATATCGAACTTTCAATATAATATGGTTTCTGAATCCAATATACAAGCTAATAGCCAACTTTAAATATATGGCTAGTCTTGGCAGACTGTAAACACCATGGATGATAACTAAATATTTAAATATATAAAAGATTGTATTCGTATTTGTACAGTATTACCTGTAAAACTGAAATCTATATCCTTAATTGTAAATGTTTCTTCAGACAAGTGTGGTATAATCCTTCATTATTTTTAAACAATAACACTTTTTTTCATCAGAGGCATGTTTTTGCATAAGAACATTGAAATAAACCATTAAGTTTGTCCCCCCTAATAAAGCAGACGGCAAACTTGAGCGTCACGCTTTGGTCCTTGGCAGTGGCTGCTCGTAGCTAAAATTAGTGGGGTTGCTGCTCCAGAAAATGTTTAGCCTTTGTTTTAAAGTTGTGTAAAAGGAAAAAAATGTATAAAAAGAATATTTATTCAGGAACTTGATAAAATCTTAACAAAAATAACCAAACTTTTTTATTTACTTTAACTTAAATTGTTACAGTTCAAGCTTGATCTATTCTTTTAAAAATTAAATCTATTCTCTTTGTTTTAATTTGCGCAAATTTTCAATAATTTTCTCCTTGATCTATGGATGAAAATTGAGGAAATTTATCTCAATTGAAAGTACTGCAAGCCCACTTAGCTTTCTGTTAAATAAAAGAACTGAAAAAAATAAATCAAATAGAATAGCTGGAAGCAGAATAATAATATAATTCTACACTCTTCTACACATTCAAGAATATGGTACACAGTTTTTAAGTTCAACCGACGCTGAGTAAAAAAACAACTTCCTTCCACTATCACGCCAGAGCCAGCACTGCGAGAGCAACAGTTCTCTCTCTACCTGGCAGTCCCGCCTTCCTCTCTACCCCCATTTTATATGTGCATGCGCACAACAGTCAGACACCACGTTGGTGACACTGTGAAGCGCACAGTTCCATACTAAGATTTTTGTATCTTTTCCATAAACTGGGGGATGGCTACTGAAGTACCGACATTAAGCTTAAGTAATATATATTGTACTACAAAAATAAAGAAAAAAAGGACTTATTATATTAAATGTTATCGTTAATATCAAGTGGAAATAGGAGATGCTGCAGTTCCGCAGTGCCTACACACGAGCCGCCACTGGTCCTTGGCAATGCGTGTGCTTATGTTCATTCAGTATAATATATAGATCACTGTGTCAAGCTAATTTAATTCCTTGAAGCTTACTCACGAGTCGACACTGAAAGTAATTTTTTTCTCAATCGCAACTGCATTTTAATCTGACATATATTGGTTAATAAGTCTGTTTATTTATGTTGTGCTGGGTTAGCTATTAGAATTGTTATTGAAATATGAATAAATCAGTGCTTGTGATGACCTTTTGACATCACTTTTTTTTTAGTTGTAAAATAATTTACATTCATTTTATATTAACGGTATAATGTCAATTATACATATTTTTTATGAATTTTAGTATTTTGGTTTAATTTTTTCAGTGGTTCATATAAATTAGGAATATTTAGTTAATGTTGTTTGAGATGGTATATATTGCAAATGTACTTGTCGAGCCTTTTTACATTTCTAATTTTTTTAGGGGAATCTATAATTACTATTTGGATTTGGATATCAAGCTATATAGATAAATAATGAATTCCTACATTCAATAGACGTTTTAATATAAAATACTTAAAAAATATCAATTCTTTTGAGTTAATTAGTTTTGATTAATAGCCTAAAGCCTCTCCTGTAAAAATCCAAATGATACTAAAAAAAACCTAGTTCCAATCAGTTAGGAAGCGGTGAATAGATCTTAGGAAGCAAACCTTCATAAATAAATCTTGTTTTATAAGAAGTAGAGATTAACTGTAACGAGTTACATATAACAACTTCAAACAAATGGGGTAATACTTACCCTCTGCCCCGTTGGACTCGAACTCTGGCATCGTGAGCACTGACCACCTCTCGCCAACACTCAGTTCCTAAGACTAAACGGAGTCACCATATTATAGCCAACTCTACAAGAGAGCCACGCCTCTAAGAAAACAACTGAAGGCAGTTCGGTGAGCTTAGTTGTCGTTTCCTCCGCCAGGGCCATTCTCAAAGTTTCTAGTTCTATGGATGACTGGCAGAGTCCCCGCTCTGTCCTTTCTTCCCTTCCCCCTTCTTTCTACCTCCTATCCTCCCCACTCTCTGTGAACATGGCTGTCCGTTTTCAATATATAATGGGATGTTTTGATAGTAGAGTCATTCATTGCACCATCGGCTGATGTGAATGCGACAGCTTAGGCTGTGACTTAATTGTATTTATCAAAATTCTTTTTCGGTTTAACCTGCGGGATTTCATTCAAAATTACTTATTTAGACTTAATATTTATAATGGTCAAATTTGGGATGGATTTCTTTATGGTATATACGGGGGTTATGTTGTATCCTCATTATCATTATTTTTAACTTACGGATGGGTTTCTTTATGGTATATAGGGGTTATGTTGTATCCTCGTTATCATTATTTTTAACTTACTTGAGGAACTTATTTTTGGGACTTTAACTTTGAGTGCACATTTTGTCTCTATTTTTCGTGAGAGTAGCGCATGCTGATTGTTGGCATTGTTAATGTAATATTGATTCCCTTGGTTGCCTTAAGCAGTCCAAAGGGATGCTGTTCGCCACTAATTTGTGTGATTTATTTATGATGCTATTTGGTGGGAATTCATTAATAAGCGGGGCACTTATATTTGACGCTGTTTTATTTGCTTTAAAATGCGTGCGAACTTTGTATTAGTTGCAAGATATTCTCTCGGTATTGTACTTTATATCACATCTCCATATTATGTCCGAGAACGGGGTATTAGCTCGAGATTCGAGCTGGCTTTATCATAATTTTGCTGTGTGGTCATGAGAGCCATTGTAATTATTGCACCCCGAAAATTAAACCCATTATAGGCGGTCCACTTGATATGGATGTATTTATTTTAGGACAGTCGAGTCTATATCTAAATATATGTAGTAATGTAATGTCCTTGTTCGATATCCATTATCTTGGCTTGGGGTTATCTTGTAAGCTCCATACTTTTATGGCATAGTCTATTATTGTCATTCATGAAACATTATATTAATATTAACATCTCTGACTTTGAGAGTTCTATTCTATTATTGCTATTCCTGAAATATTATATAAATATTAAAGTCTTTGACTTTGAACTTTCTAGTCTATTATTATTATTATTATTATTAGCACCGCGTCTTACTATCCGTTCGGGTTATACGCACTTACGCTAATGTGTAATGGTAGGGTGATTGTGAGATGAAATGGAGGACCTACAGTTTAACGTGGAATCCGAACCACGGTGGAGACCTGGCATTCCTCACATTCACAAGATGTCTTGTCAGAGGTGAAGGAAGGGNATCTTTGCCGGGACCGAGGATCGAACCCCGGCCGCCAGCATAGAAGTCTGACACCTTACCCCTAGACCACCAGGTCACCCTAGTCTATTATTGTTATATGTGAAACATTATATTAATATTAAAGTCTCTGACTTTGAGCGTTCTATTCCATTTGGTTATTTATGAAATATTATATTAATATTAAAGTCTTTGACTTTGAGCGTTATATTCTAGTATTGTTATTCTTTAAATGTTATATACATTTTAAAGTCTCAAAATTGGAACTTTCTACTCTATTATTGTTATTCATGAAATATTATATTAATATCAAATACTCTGACTTTGAACTTTCTAGTCTATTTTGCTGTTCATGGAAAGTTATGTTAATGTTAAGATCACCGACTTTGATCAAACTAATCTACCTTCATATTCACTAGGTATCGTGTTTTCCGGCTTCCGACAATCATGTCAATTTTAGAGTGTAATGGTACATAATGTTTAATTTATAAACCTCCGACCTTACACATGATCAATATTCTTATGTTTATATTTTGTTATTGTTTCTTAACTATATCTCTTAAATCCAATAAATATTTTGTTACTCTATAGTAACTGCCTGGATTTTATTTCTTGTAAAAAAGGTGGTTACATAACTACCATCTCATCGTATATGATTTTTTTTAAATGATGAATAATATAAAAAATAGCTAAGATTGAAAGGGTTGATAGTTGCCTACACTGACTATTTTTACAGTCTGGTACTATGGCCCTAATCTGCTCCTTATTAGGTGCCACACGCTCATTCAACCATTTAATTATTTACTTTTTGAACGATGTTAACCTTCTGGTCTCTGACTAACCCCACACGTACAATTTCTTTGAAAAGGAAAGGTTTCTCATATATTCTCTAAGATGGATTTATTTCATAGGAATGTTATAAAACTATAATATTTCATACGATAGATCTTTCTCCTTCAAGAGGTGTAACTAGTTTCACTGACGTAACTTGGGGATGGGAGGGGCCTAGGGGCAGTTAACCTAGGTGCAAGATCCTTAGGGGTACAAAATTAAAAAAAGGAAGCAGCAATAATAAATAAAAAATAGCACGCTATCCCCCTCACAAAGAAAACCTCTCAATGTTCGAATATTCTACACGGTTGAATAAAGAGGCTGAGTGATAAAAAGTAAAAATGGAGCAAGGCATATAAGTGAATGTTTTGTTTCGTCTTTTTGCAGAATACTACACATGCCATATAAGCCATGATGCCAAATAAAAAATAATCAGGTGGACAAGGAAAAAAGAGGAAGAAGCTAGATCAGGATCAACAAGATAAGCTAGCTGTAAGCCTTGACAGGTTTCTTGCGAACACTGTTGAAAGTACACCAGGCTCACCAGCAACATCACAGGTACCTCACGAGCCTTATCCGGTGTATGTGGGCATTCCTGTCGTTGCTTTAGAAGCAGAGCCAGCTTGGCCTAAGGATGCTTTTACTTCTGACAGCCAAATATTCTGCCAGAGAATATTGACCTAAAGGTTTTCACTTATGTTGGCTATTAGCCTGAAACTGCGGATAAAGCTTTGCAAACTGAACTTGTCAAAAGAGGGACAGTGGAACTGCAGAATAAGGATGCATTGTTTCCATAAGACAGTGATAGCAGGTCATTTTCCAAGGATTGGTTCAACAAGAATTTGGACAATGATGAGACTTTGTTAAGGACATTTAATGCACGAAAAAAGCTAAGTTCCAGATTACTAGAGCATGAGTGCTGTTCGTTTCACCTCAGTGCATTTACAATGTGGAGAGAATTTTAAATGTGGCTACAGAAGCAAGATACTATTTTTGGAATATATATACTATTATGGAATGTAACCTTAGCCAAAATATTTGATTGTTTGCTGTATCTAGCCAAGCAAACCTTACCCTTGTGTGGTCACTCAGAATATCCATGTACAGATGTTACCTGTAGAAATGTCTTAGAAACTTTCAAGCTACCTTCCAAATATGACACTGTTTCCAATCAGCATCTTAACAAATTTCATCAGACAGATGGCTACGTTGTATCCTATCCTTATCTGAAGAGCCGGAATGAGTTCATCAGCCTTCTCAATGATTACATTAGAACAGTGATCTTCAAAAAACCTGCCTCGGTGGCGTAGTTGGCTAACGCGCTAGTCGTGTTGAGCTCAACTGCTGAGGACGGGGAGATCGAGGTTCGAATCTCAGTCGGGTGAACTAGGGGTGGTTTTTCCTAAATGGTTTTCCACTCTCCCTCGACGCAAATGCGAGCTCACTTCCTATAATTCAACCTTCGCAGTTCCTAATCCATTAACGTAATTAGTACTTAAATCATGTAATCCGAACGGGTAGTAAGACGCGGTGCTAAAATAATAATAATAATCTTCGAAAAAATTGCAAAAGGTAAAGTATTTTGCTATCATGTTTGATAGTAATCAGGATACTTCTCACACTGACCAAATGTCTTAAGTGATTTGATGTGTCCACATTGAAAATACAGAAGTCAGTGTGGTAGAATCTTACATTGACTTTATTCATTTACATGGAAAATCAGCTTATGTTATTACAAACAGATATGTGAAAAGTCGCAAGCAGATGGCCTTAATCTAGAGCACTGCTATGGCCAAGGATAAGACAATGCCGCAACTATGGTTGTATACATTAGTGGTGTACCTTAAACATATTTTGGATATGAATCTCAAAGCAGTGTTTGTGCCATATAACAACCACTCGCTCAATATTGCTGGTGTGTATGCAATTGATGTTAGGACTAATTCTGTGACTTTCTTTGGCACTGTGGAAAAGGTTTACACATGCATTTCAAGACCCACTCATAGGTGGCATGTTATTAGGGAAGATATCCAATCTATTTAAAGTGATTGTGTGACACAAGATGGAGATCAAAGCATGACGCTATACGCGTACTTTCTGGGTACACCAAAGAAATAATAGAGAATTTGGAAGTGTTAAAAGATGGGCCAGAAGAAACTTCTTAAACCAAGAGTGATGCAGGAAGTTAACTAGTTTGCATCATGACCTATCTTTTTTTCTCATTATCGCATTTTTGGTGACCAGTACTAACCGACGTGATTGATGCTAAGATTTATCTGTAGCAATAAGTATTTGTGTGTGATCAATGTGTGCAAAAGTTGAAAGTATTAGCTCTATTCTACTATAAAAAACGAGTGTCTAGTGTCTAAGGCAACTGAGAAAGCTCTGCTGAGCTGCACACATAGATACAGATAGAAGAGTTGGAAGACGTAAGAAGATGCCTGATTACAAGAGTTGAGATTCTGGCGTGAACTTAGTACATTAAACACGCAGAGAACAACTGGAAGCAATCGATCAAATTAGGGCAGAAATGATAAACGTACATCGCAGATAAATACGCTTCACCAGAGATTTGCTTTCATACAAATCCAGACATTGCTCGATACTGAAAATTATTATTTTATCAATGAACAAATTTAGCACACATGTGCTGAGTACACATAATTGAATTCAGCAGCTATTATCGCCGAAATAAATCGCCTCCATCACCACATTGTCTTGTATAAAGAAGTCAATCCTGATGAGTCTATTGCTAACTGAACATCTTTAGATATACTTCTGTGGGTGTACAAGTGGAGGCTGCCAGAGAGTTTGACTAACTTTGATAATAAATTAAGAATATGTTTAACTTTCACTGTTTCAACTGCCAGTTGTGTGAGAAGCTTCGCAAAACCTAAATTAATCAAGTAATTCCACAATTATAAGCTGCAAGAGAGTGTGGCTTACTTTGTTGCGACATTAAGAATATTTTCAACTATCACTGTTTCAACTGCCATTTGTGAAATAAGTTTCTCAAACCTTATAAGAGATTTACAATGATCCAAGAAAGACTGAGTGACCTAGAAATACTGCCAATTGAGAGAGATTTCAATGTATATTTCAATACTGTTATTGACAATTTTGCATTATATAATGTTTTCTTTTATAAGGAATAATTGGTAACAATTTTAAGCCTTCTAGTTTGCCTTACAATTTTTTTCTTTGAACAAATCTGCTTTTGTAGAAAAAGCTATCAATCAATTTTGTAATGACCATAGACACCTTCAGTTTCTAGCTTAGGAGGTAGTGTTTTTATGTAATGCTGTGAAATGAGTTCAAATCATAAGATTGTAATAAATTAAAACCTTACAAAAATGTTTATTTTACTTCACTTAAAAAGTATAAGCTTTTTTTTAGCACCATGTCTTACTAGTTGTTCAGTATATACGCCTATGTAGTCATTACACTAATGGTTTAGAGATTGGGAATGTTTAATTGAAAGGAATTGCATCCGCATCTGCGTGGAAGGAGAGTGGAAAATCATTCAGGGAAAACCCCACTCATTGCACCCGACTGGGATCAAACTCGATCTCCCCATATTCGGTAATCTAGTCCAACAATGAATCGTTGCAGGGTATATAATAATGAAGAAGATATGCAACTTTTAAATAATGTCACCAAATTCCCAAATTTGAGGTGAAAAGCTATACTCATATTATGTATTAATTATGCTATTGAGTTAGGGATGAGGAAAAATTAATTTAGAGGATGTATTTTGCGTGGAGGGAGAGTGGACCACCATTTTGGAAAACCACCCTCAGTACACACGACCAGGATTCAAACCCCGATCCAGTAGCGGATTTAAACATTTTGCGCCCCAAGGCACAATTATAATATGCGCCTCCCCCCAATTCTTTTTTCAAGTGTTTTAGGAGGTTTCGGAAGAAAGAGGTCTTGGTGGCCGGGGAGGGGGGGGGGGCGGAAGTTGGTATTCGAGATAAGATTTCAATGAAAGAAAATCTGGCATATACATGCCCTATAGTAGCTTGAATTAACATAATGAAGAAGGGGATGCTGACATTACCTACAAAGTAATTGCAAAGTACAGTTATTTAAAAAGAAATATGGTCGTTCTGACTTTAACTTGATTTATTTCAATAATGTTAGTCTATAATTTTTTAAACGTAATTATTAAAAACAAAATATAAAAATAAAAATAATTATATCCAAAATGTGCCGCCCCTAAAGCCGCCACCCATAGGCCCGTGCTTAGTGGGCCTAAAGTGTAAATCCGCTTCTGCCCCGATCTCTCTGCTATCGGCAGTCTAGTCCAACACAAGAGTGATGCCTTAGACCATGCGGCCACTGAAGTAGCTAAGATACCAAATTATTTACAGAGTTTTGAATATAATTAAATCTATGAAATTTTATTTTTATAAGCTTACTAGTTGCGTTCAGGTTGAAGCAAACAAAACCCTGCTATTTGCAATTTCTATATATTTAGTATCTTTACAGTGCAAGTATAATGCAGTTCCTTCAAAAGTTTTCCCAAGCACGCGCGCGCGCGAGCGCTGTTTACGGGCTATTCAATACAAGTTTAAATCATTATTTAGTTGTGCGAAAAAAACGGAGGTTAGTATCTAAGATACTAATCGCCACCCAGTTAACCATCTTATTAATTTGTATAACTTAGTGAAGGAAATTTTGGAAAATTATTTCACCATCACAAAATTTAGTCGTGATATTTTTGTGTCATTAGAAAATATGGAGTTATTTGTGGTTTTACTTGTGATAACATTTTCTCAACATTAAATATTCAAAATAAAATAAAATTCCGTTTCTATGGAAGTAGTACACATATAAGTGGGTTGACATATTAGCTTTGTCGGTAGCGCGCCTGCCTACTTAATTAAGGTGTCTGGACTCAATTACATAAATTTATGAAACAAAATAATGCTAAAACAATAATTTATTCTCTCACGGTGATAAATTAACGGCCGGGGGAATGGGAGCTGTGTCTCTTCTAGAATTAAGTTAGTTTGTAAGTAGTGTCCTGATTTATTCAGTTGGTTCAGAAAGTGCCGGTTAAATACGCCAAATGATTTATTTTACTAAATAATGTGTCTTAACAATAGCCTCACAGAGGTCCTATAAAACCTATAATGTTGGTGAATCTCTTTAGTGTGGCAAATTTTGAGTTATGGATTTGGTTGTACACCCCTGGTATAGCCCCTAGCACCACTACCCCAACTCCCACCCGCTTCTAGTCCCCTCCTGATCGCCGCGTCCTGTCTTCTCTGTTTTGTATGGGTTATTCGGTTGCAAGCACCAGCTTGTCTCTTGACGCCTGCTAGTTTTCAGTTAAAACTAGTCTAGTTGACGTCATTCTTTCCGTGAAAGTGAATACTTCCATTCAACTCTTATTTCGTGAATGTGTTGAACATATCGTTGCTTCCTTGTGAAGAAAGGAATGCCCCAGTGCAGAGCTTTGTTTATTGTTTTGGGTTATCTTCAAATATTGATACTTTGATGTTCTGTTTGTATGTGATTGCTTCGCATGCTCACTCACGTCGGGCCAGGAGATTTTAGTGTTTCGTTTCGGAGAGGTCGTATGATATTTTATGACTTTCATATATTTCGTGGTTTAATATATCTTATTAACTATTAGGCCTAACCATACTTTCGTTTTATTTATGAAAATGTAATATTAATCAAATTAAAACTGGCGTTTATATTGATATTTTTATTTAATGCATTTGTTTCGTATTTTACTTGATCTTTTATATTATTATTGGTTTTATATTTCAACGGAATTTTACGACAGCGAACTTTAAAATGATTCTACTAAAATGTTTTTATTATAAAATTGTGAGAAGTGAAATAGATGGAAATTATGATTCAAACTATGGTCTTACGCTACCAATTGGGATACTTGTTTGAGACAACATGGGTAAGTATATTGGTTAAACTATGTAATAGCAGCCGTTTATGACAATGATCCCTCAACATAATAAACTCTAATTTTGGTATTTTGGTATCTTGTAGTTACTAAAGTTAGTAAAACTATTTTAATATATTAAGATATATCAGCTCATTATCTGCACCTGTCACTTTTGATCAATATTATCAATACCTATAAAATACCTAACATAAATAATATAGTAAAATGTTTTAATTGTTTGTTGTTGCAAATAAATGTATGAATTTTCTAAATTATTATTTAAACCAAAATCAGGGTATACCTGCCCTTCCTCCCACTTTCACCAAGGTCAAGCACTCATGCTCCAAACATGCCGACGCCCCATCAAGTAAGCCAACGACATGTTTAATATACCGGTATTCATAATTACATTGGTTTCCAACAGACCTTTGTTATTAGCAAGATTTGTATTGTTTGTTATTCTAAGGGCCTTACTTAGTTTCAAGGGGCATTTTTGTGGACTCAAACCCATCCTAAAAGCAAGACTGTAGCCAGGACAACATTTTAGGAGAAGGTTTGAGGGCCACAGTTCTCCAACTGCTGTAGGAGAAGATAAATTACGAATATTAAATGCCTCTACAAGCTATCCCAATTTTATTAATTGGTAATTAAGGGCAGAGATTAAATACTTTTAAGTTCTATACATATTTTTAACATCTAGAAACTTATATAGCACCTGCTTTTTTCCAATTGCGAAAATTTACAATAAGCACTTTTTAAATAAAGGTATAAGTAGTGGCATAGCTGGGAAGGGAATTTCAGGGAAAGGGGGCATTGCCTTTTTTAAGAGAATATCTCCCCAGAAATAACATTTGCCCTGTCTTGGTTTATTTCACTTCCCTTTTTATTTAATCAAAAATGATACAACTAAAAACTAACTCCATTTAACTTTTTAGGGTATAAAATTACAATTTTAAAAATCGAGCAAATACCATTTTATATATCTGCTAGGATAGCAAAATTTCAAAAAATATTTTCTCATATAATAGACCATCACTTATAATAGATACTAGAAAATAATAATTTTCAAATAAATTCCAAGTGAGGACCATTCCAATAACTTTAAGGAATACAGTTGTAAAACATTTGTCGGGGGGGGGGGGG